>JADRCH010000110.1:4855094-4909551 GCA_019843965.1 Rhynchomys soricoides
CTGCAGAAGGATCCTATGTGTGCCGCGTCGTTCTTGCTGGCGAGACCGTAGCGCGGGACACATGGGGCCTGCTTTTCTGCACAAACCTGGAGCCATGCACATTGTCTTTCAGGGCAGAAGCATGGTGGTCAAAGTCCATGTGAACAAGCCCTAATCCTTATGCTCCTGCTGGCTTTGTGTCAGCATCCCTGACACTAAAATCAGCTCTCAGCAGCAAATCCCTCCTGTTTCCATGATGGCTGTGTACACATCTCCAGTAACCTACTAGTGTCACTTGCAAGGACTTGAATAGTATTCATCATAAATGCCCTCCTCATGGAGGACATGACCTCTCCCAACCTCTAGGAGAGCAAAGACCTAACTTCTCTCATCATGAGCCACCAACACACAGTCAGCCTCATTTCAAGGGCATCTCTGACCTTGTTTTGTGAGACAGGGTTGTAGGCACAAATTTTTTGCAACCTATTTTTAATGAGGTTTCAACGTCTCCTCTATCCAGCAGAGGTAGTAGAAGAGAAAAGTTATTAGGACATGGAGGAGGTGGCCCTGTGCAGCCATAGCTCTTTTGGCATGATCTTGATCTTCTTGGGCAGCAGTTCAGTCCCATAGCAAACACCAAATATGATTCAGCAGCTGCAGAACAGTTCTCTAGGCAGGCAGACAACAGGCATGAACCAGCAGCTACAGTCCAGGCCTTTCAGCCAGCAGACACCAGGCAGCTGTAGTTCAATCCTGAAGAAACTGCCGGGCTCACCAACCAACCTGAGGCAAGGTCACAGAAGCAGCAAGCCGCCACAGGAACCTCATGAGCAGTTCTTGGGTGAGTTTCTCTCAATGTCCATGTTATCACAAGTTGAGCTCAACAATAGTATGTAAGGTGAACCAAATCATGTGTGTCTTTAGTGAAGAATAGTGAGGTGGAGCAAACCAAACCCAAGCTCAGTGCCTGTCTCCCGCTGTCTGTGGGGTCATATTTATCCTCCTTCATCGAGAGTCCTTTCACGCGTCTGCTGTAGCCAAACATCCTTTTAGCTGTGTCTCTTCAGGAGAACAGTCTTTCCCGTGTCTGCTTCAGGAGAACAGTCTTTCCTGTGTCTGCTTCAGGAGAACAGTCTTTCCTGTGTCTGCTTTAGCAAGACATCCTTACACCTGTGTGCACCAGCAAAACATCATTTGGCATAACTAACTTTCCAAAGAACTAGACGTTTCCACTTCACAGGGTTTAAGTAGTCCAGCCTGGCCGTGCAGTCATTATCCTTATGACTCTGTCTCCTGAGTGCTGGGATGACAGGTATGTGCTACCACACTTGACTTAACCAACCCTCTGTAATCCTGACCTTCCCTTTTCCTAATTTGACTTGAGCCCCTGATCACACCTCTCCCGACTCCCTTATTCGCTCTCTCTGAAATGTTCTCTCCCTACCAAAAAGATGTGATCAGAGTTCAGAGCCCTCTCTAGAGAGGTTGTTAAGTGAAATCTATTGTAGCTTTAATGACCAGTCTTCTCTATGTATTTTTGATGTGTGTGTGCATGTGTGGGGGTGCATGCATGTATCCCTGTGTGTGAGAGTGTGAGTGTGCATGCACATGCATGTATCTGGGTGGGTGGGTGGGTGGGTGGGTGAGTGCCGTAGTGGACACGTGAGGATCAGACATCTTGCAGGACATGGTTCTTCCATTGCGTAGGTTCTGGGGATCAGACTTCACAGCAAGTGCCTTTACTCACTGAGCCATTTCACAAGCCAAGTTTTGTGTGGTTTTGATGAAGCCCCCTGCTAGTCCTGCATATTCCCACCTTGAGTGTGAAGGGAAAGGCCTTGATAGAACATAGATCTTGGCAAAGGTGTGGGGGACCTAATCTTACCAGAGGTGAGTAGGCATGTAGTCTCAGCCCCCTCTCCTGGCCCTGCTGTATTAGAGTCTATAACTAATATGGGCCTGAATTCCCTAGTATGCAGCTATCTAGCTTAGATAAAGTCTCTGCTTGAGACCTCATAGCTTTCCCCGAGCTCACCTACAGCTGGAGGTCAGAGGGGCTCCATGAAAGCTCATACTCTAGGCTCTGTGAGGGTCTTTCCATAAGTACTTGCTTTAAACAGCTTGTCCTATGCCTGACACATATGTTCTCCATCCTAGACCCCAGGAAAAGCAAGTGCCTGGGTCAAAGCCTTCATCTATCTACACAGCTCGCTGACCTCTCTGTAAATGGCTTGAATGTGCTGTACACTGTGGGAACCAATAGTAGTAGTATCTTTGTTTCTATGGCTGTCTTCTGACCATGGCAGGACATTCTCTGTCTCTGCAGCTCTACATGGAACCAATGGGTGCACAGAAGAAAGGAAACTAAACAGGAGAAAGCCACAGAAAGTGAGCTGCTGCCAGGCCAGAGCAGGCCTCCCAGGCTACCCAGGGAGTATTTCTTCAGTCTCCACCCTCCAAGAACAGATGCTGCTGCCAGGGAGCTCAGTGACTTTTGGTCACAGACATATACATCTGGTAGCACCCAAAGGACTGCTGTCAAACCAGCACCAAGAAGTTCCAAGTCTAGAACAACTGGAAGGAGGAAGCAGCTATGTGCAGAGAAACCACTTCTAGACCCTGCCCAGAGCCAAAGAGGATCTCAGGCACCCCAGAACCAAAGCCCTGACAACAGTCATGCAGCAGGGTGGGCCTAGTTGGGTCCCAGGAGGAAAAGCTAAAGAAATGGTCCCCTATACCCAGGATCAGGGTAGGTCAGTGGCTGAGGTGCCACTTGAATAAGCCTTGGTTTTCCTCTACTGGGCAGGTACTGGGCCATGCACAGGACAGTCAGTAGAGACAGATTCTCCTCCAGATCTCAAGGAAGTCCCAGAAGAGCAGCCCCTTTTCCTGTCCCCAGAGCCACCAGTAAACAGAAAACATCTGAGCAGAGGGGACAGACAAACCAAAAACATGTGGCAGCTGGCAAACTGAGCAGAGGCCAGAGTTTAGCTACTAAATCAATCTTGCATCACCATGATTTATTAGACAGGAATCAGCTTTTCAACACAAGTCATGCTCACCCCACGGGAAGGCTTCAGGAGTCAGGGTAGAATGGGAAGGGTTGCCCACAGATGCCCCAACCGAAGATCTGAGCAACCAGCACACCTAATGTCCAGGAATCTCAGCTATAGTGTATTCTGCTGCCTGCCACTCCCAAAATGACCCCTACAAGGGGAGGAAGACCAAATAAATAGTCAATAGATAATCAAGGCTGGGCTTTTCTTCCCCTGGGAACCTAGACAGCCACTAGCTAGGAACCATGGATTGTGTAGGGTTCTGTCCTAGCTCTGGCAACTCAGGCAAAAATGCCCTACTCACCCTCTCGGAGGGGAGAGGGCATGGGATGGAGGTGTCCCCTGTGGTTTACATTTTCTGCCTGGCACAGAGCCATATGAGCTTGGGAACAGAGGGTCTCAGAAGCCAGGAACAAATAGTGCCAGGAGTACCCCATAAACATCACCTGTGTCTGCCCCCCAACCTCAACCTCAAATCTTTTCAATGGTATTAAGACCAGATCTGGGATCTGCCCCACCTCAACCCAATGAAGAGTGGCAAAAATGGTTGTACCCCAACTGACAGGTACTAGGGAGGGAGTGAGCTTATCTACAGAGGGAGAGAGGAAAGTGACTAGAACATTCCAAAGACACACCACCTCCCTCCCATGCTGACTGACTTCCCTGCTACTAAAGGCTAAACATGAAGGCTTCGACCCTGACTGTGCTGGGGTTTTGCTGTGCTTCTTTAGGTCATCAGCATCTCCAGGAATGTCACATCTAGAAGTGTCAGAAACTAAATGGATAATCCACTTCAGAGCTTGAGGAGACCTGTGACCCTGAACCAATATTTCAACATGGTAGAGACACAGTTGAAAAGCTTGGAGATTTGGGGCCACATGTTCCTTCTCCACAAAGACTCGTGTCCTTTCTGGGACTGGGCTGAGTCCTGCCTTCTGTTCCCTGGATGAAAACAGATCCCAGCAGGTCCAGCTTCTCAGCCAGGATCTTCTTGGAAGAGAGAAAGAAGTGCCAAGTGTGGGAATTTAAGTTCAGGTTAGCTCCCACTGTGGCTGACTGAGCATGGGGCTTTCCCAAAATGGAGGCCCTCTAATGGCTGGGAACACAGGGGAAACTGAAACTGGGTTGGCTCTGGGGGTATGGATCCCACAGCACGCTGGCAGGGAGAGTACAGAATGGTCAAACCGATGAGTGGGGCCAGTGGGAATGCAGGGTCTCCAGGGACATCAAGGCTGGGCCATTCACAGCAGGGCATCTGAAAAGCACACAGGCATTAAGAGTTACCGCCACAGAGTCCTTTCACTTCCTCAAACCCTCCCACCCCCATTCCTTGGAAAGCTCCCTCAGCCTACTCTTGTCCCTACCTGTCACCTCCCTCTGTCCAATTTGGCCTCTTACTTACATGGCCAGCATCAACTTACAGATGGGTCTCACACATACCTTATGGTCTGGCAGTCCTACAGCTGAACTGTGTGTTTGGGACTCAGGAAGCTTACTAAGGGCAGGAACTAGAGGCCCCAGTCTCTGTCCCTCTTAGGAGCTAGCACTGCCTCTCATTCCCCTTGCTAAATAAACTAATTCCTGAATCCAAAGGAATCCCCTGTGGTGGCCCTGATCCCCTTCCTCCCACTACAGACCCCTCAGTTTGCCCTCAAGTTAGTCCTTCCCTTCAGTACCTGGGGCCAGAAGCCAGCTGATCACTCCCAGTGGTCACTCCCACAGGAAACGCACATACCAGATGGTCTCATTCTTCAGTTGTGGCCCAAACAGGGGGTTCAGTTGGGCCAAGATGGCGATGAGCCAGCTGCCAGGGATAGCAGAGTGAGGGGTACTATACACAGAAGGGACCCATCACACCCAACATACCAAGGGAGGACTTGGCTACCCTCTCTTTCAGAGCGCATAACAGGGTCTGTGTCCTGGTTGGCACAGGGAATGGGTTCAGGATTTGTGGATTTTGATGTGAGTTTATTTGATTTTCTCTAAGTATATAATGTCCCTGAGCTGAGGCTGGACCCAGGGTGAGGGTGTCCTTGGGCTTTAGGAAGCCACTCCAGATCTGTCACACACTCTGCTGCCCCCTAGCGGTTACATTGGGTCTATGACAAACATCTAGCATTCATTAATAGTAGGATGCCCTGATTTCTGTGTGACTGAGTCTAGAGTGGAGCACAAAAACTGTGTTTTAACAACCAATCTGGAGGATTCTGATGCCCAGTTAGGAGCAGATACTACTGAACTGGTCCACAACTCATGTATCTCACAGCTCAGCTGGGGGCACTACAAAACTGTAACTGTCAACTGGGAGGCAGAATCAGACCCAGCTAATGGTCAGCACAGCCTCCAGTTCCTGGGGAAGGCAATACTCACAAGAGGTAACAGCAGACGGCAGTAGCTACCAGCATGGTGATGATCACCCTGAAGAGCAAAATAGGAAAAGCAGCCTTGGTACACAGGGCCAGAGCAACAGTTCCCTGTGTCAGCCCTCCTGGTGCTACCTGGATATGATGCTGAGGTCCACTCAGAGTAAGAACTACGAGGTCGTCTACATCCAAACTATGTTGAAAATCTCTCCCTTCTCCATCAGCAAACACCTCTCCATCTGTATGCTGGAGAAGGCTTTGTCTGCGCTCCATCTGTGGCAGCCCACCAGAGGATGGCCTCAAAATTCATCCGGCAACATCAAATTAAACAACAGACCACAGTACAGGGCAAGAAGCAAGGACACAGTCACTGTTGACAGAGGCTGGGCTGTTATAGAAAGCAGGGGCTTTGGACCCACTCAGGAGATCAGAGAGAGAGGCTTACAACACAGCTGAAGAGACAAGGAGTTCACCAAGACTTTCAGGAGAGATGATATGGAATGTTTACAAAGTAAAGTTGTGGAGTCCTGTTTAAATTGTGTGTGTGTGTGTGTGTGTGTGTGTGTGTGTGTGTACATGTGTGCTGGCTCCCAAAGGCCAGAAAGGGCCTCAGATCTCCTGGAGCCATAGTTAAAACAGCTGTGAGTCTCTCAATGTGGGTGCCAGATTCTGGTCTCCAGAAGCAGGACGTGCTCTGTCCAGCAATCTCTCCAGCAGCCTTCAGACTTGTAGGAATGAAGGCAATGCCCATCCGTCTATGCCTTCAGCTTAGGCTAAATCTAATCCATGGCAGAGCCTAAGCACGTCAAGGTGGTGCTGAACAGATTAGTGCCCAAGCCCTCCCTTTAACATCACAAGGCAACTTGGACCATTCCTGGCTGTGCAGTGGACAGTCAGTGCTGAAACAATGGACAAAGGGCAAAGTGTGAGGGTTTCATGACTTGAGAGGCTAACAGAAGAAGGGACTGGTAAATGGTGCAGAAATCTGCTAGGAACCTTCCAAAAATGAAGGCAGCTAAAATCATCCAGTATACACAGCATGTCCAGGACATAGCTTAGGACAATCCTCACACCAGTCTTACAAAGCAGGTGTTGCCACCGTCCCTCACTGTTTTCCTCAGTGAAGAAATTGAGGCCTGCCATTTGCCCAATGTCACACCAGAATGGCAAGAATGACACATTAATGCCTATATGCAGCCTTTACCGACTGCACGGGTGTGGGTGACCTTTAACCATCTGCTTGCCCTGATTTCTGGACCTATCCATTCACCCATCCCTCTGGCCTGTTTCCTGGCTGCCCCAGCCAAGTGCAGAGATCTGGAAGAAGTCATGTAGGAGCGTTTCTATGAGGGCATGAAGTGCAGGGTAGAAAGCAGGGATCCCAGAGTGAATGGGCGAGCCCAGCTAGGGGACAGGGAAGCGTCTGCAGGGAATCGAGGCCTGCTCTCCTTTCTTACCCGCGGTTGGGTCCTTTGGGAACGAACCAGGGCCCAGCGATGCCGATGAGGCCCCAGAATGTGGTGAAGATGATGACAGGGAGGGCAAAGGAATGGGCTGTCATGGCTGGGTGCGCGATGCTCAGGTAGAGTATCGGATCGAACGGCGGACTCTCCAAGCAGGTGCAAGTCCCGGCAGAGGGCGGTGAGCATGCGCAACGGGATCCCAGTCGAGGAGGCCCTGGATTTAGCGAATCTGCGCTCGCGCATCTCTGAACCCCATCCTCTGGGACCGCAGCCTGCTCACCAGCTGTCAATCAGAACCAAGGGCGGGACTTCTGAGGAACCTTTCCCTTGATTGGCTGAGTAGGGTTTGCTCCGTCGCAGGTGGTTCCAGGCCTGGGTTTGCGCTTTCACTTCTTATTCCCACTAGGAAGTAGCAGTTCGCTTGCAGTGCTCGTGCAGTCCAAGGGGACAGGGGACAGGGTGGGAGGACACCCTAGCCAGAACGGGTGTTGCGTGTGGACCACAAGAGTTTCGACCAGAGGACTTCGTGGACCTGAGAGGCCACAAACTTGGCCTGAGCTAAAGCCTCCCCTCAGTGAAGTGAACCTTGTACCCCCTAGCAGTCCTGTGCAGAGCTCATTGCTTCACTGAACCTTGGGGATGCCGAGCCTCTGGTTCAGGCCACTGATAGACTATTCTTCCTCTATGGTAGGGGTTCAAGAGATCTGTGTGAAACATAGCAAGACTTGGGACACTTGAGGCCAGCCACTTCTAAAGGGCTACAGTCCGGGTGGGAGCTGGAGGGGAAAACTAAGTCAGCACAGCAGTCATTCTTGAAAGGAGGTCTGCAGCAGCTGGGGACAGATCTTATGTTTCACTGGGAACCATCTCCAAGTCCCTGTACACCCAGCTTACCTGTGCAAACTTACACACTGAGTTTCTGGTTATCTGTATGAAGAAGAAAGATGAAGGCCTATCTTACACTAAGTCCAGATTGGAAAGACCTCGTGGAGGGCCTCTTAGGACATTTCCACAACAGGGTGGCCCAGGCAAGTAGTTAGCCTTGCTCACAGAACCTCACAGGCAAGAGCCAACACTGGTACTCTGTCCATCTATCTTTGTAATGGACTCTGACATTTTTTCCCCACAGGCATGCTTCCTGGATTTTCTGTAGCAAGTCCCCCAAGCTGTAGTCTAGTAGTTGCTGCAGGGAGAGATTAAAGTGGCAGCAGGAACGCAGACTCCCTGGGACCTCCTGTATGTCCTCATTGTTCTGACTAAATAAATTTAAGGAAGGGTTTATTTCGGCTCGAATTTCACCTTGGTGGGAAAGACACTGGGGCAGTTGATCACATTGCATCCATAGTCAAGAAGCAAAGAGAGATGAACGCTGGTGCTCAGCTTGCTCTCTGTTTTATTCAGTTTGGGATCCCAACCCATAGAATCAGCTACCCACATTGAGGTTGTGTCTTCCACCTCAATTAACCCAATATAGGCATGCCTAGAGATCTGTTTTCTAGGTGATTCTAGATCAAGCTAACAGTGTTGTAGCACACTGTGCAGACAGCGTTATCCCACTGCCCTTACCAGAGCTGCAGGACTTCAGTGTTCTTAGCCCTAGTGGGGTCACTTCTGTGAGTCAGGATGCTGACTCACACTTAACCCCAGCTGTGCCATCTTGCTGCCACTGCCCAGAGGTCTCGCTGGGACTACAGGAGGAAGATGCTGAAAGAGAGTTACTGCTTTGCTACATTGCAACTACATTGCATTCTCACAGAACTAGATAGCCATGTAGGAGAAGAGTCTAGATAAACATAGAGGCAACTAACATCCCCTAATGATTCTGTGGGTCGAAAATCCCAAGGCCAAACTTGATCCTCGGTTATTTAGGTCACTGGAAAAGCTGGCCAGCCTGAGCCAATGTGATAAGAACTTCAAGAGCTACATAGACATGGCCGCTGTGACGAATTCTGGGAGAGGGGATTTTCTGTGAATCTATGTGCCAGAGGCCTTCCATCTAATCCAAGGGGACCTCTGAATGCACAGGAGGACCCTGCTGATTAGGGTGTACATACCAAAAACACAGGCAGTGTCTTCTCTCCAGCCAGCCCTATAGAGTCTGAATGTGGATCAGGACCTTAAGAAACACCAGCAAACTACTGCTGGGAGATCTCTGTCCCCAAATGTGGCTAGCACTCCATCTATGGCAGATGCCTAGTCCCCTGCAGAACCACAGGCCACAAAGCATTTCTGCTGTAGTGACTTGTGCTGTCTGAGATAGGGTTTCCTTCTTCTGTGTCTTCCATGTCTATGATTACAGGTTTGTGTCATCGTGCCCGGCTCTTTCTGCTGTAACAGGGACAGATGATAGGCTCCAGGCAGCACACCTGCACAGGGACCCTGGCAGTTGTCTTGTCTGTGGAAAAAGGCTAAATGATGAGTCACTTTCAGCATCCATGCTTAGGTGCAGAGGTGAATGTACCCTTGGGTGCTAAGGGTGGCAAGTTCTGGACAGAGGCAGCATTCTAAGAGCCAAATGAGAAGCCCAGGGGTGGGAATGGCACAGGAAAGCCTTCTTGGGTCTGAGGATTGTGTTTACCCATGGTTAGACTCACATTGAGGAGGCTCTGCCTTGGAATCCCCAACAGACACTGCCACCAGGAAGGTACGATGCATCAGGTGGCTGCACCCTGGATTCCTCTCACATTTGGAGAAGGCAGAGGCACAACAGGCTCCCCGTTCTCAGCTCACTACACTCACCTTCCTACATGTCCCTGGAAAAGGCTACCTTGCTTCCTGGCAGGTGCTGCCTTCTCTGGGCACTTTCCTAAGAAAATGCAATGCCCACCCCAGTGGAGACTGCCTATGGCTACCTGTTTCTAAACTACACCCACCTATCTCCTTGGAAGGCCAGGAAGGATTCTCCAGCACCACTGTGGGCTGCCTAAGTCAGCAGCTACACAGCTGTAGCCCAGATACAGCCACACGTGCTGTTGCCTCCAGTGGTGCTTTAGTACCACTGAAAACCACACACATGCTGATACCATATGACTGAGTCTGCTGGCCAGAGGTTTGGTAGTCACCCAGCATCTGTGCCACTTTGTCCCATCCTTCCAGGAGAGCGAGCGGAGGACACTTAACCCCTGAGCAGAGCTGCAGAGGACATCCTGAAGCAATCCACTATGAATTCTTTTGAGCGATGTCATGGCTTTGGTACTGCTGGGGAAAATGGGTAGCTTTCCCTTGAAAGCCTGGCTTTTAGATGAAGTCCTCTGACAGCTATATGTGCTGAACACTGGTGAGCATGAACACTTGATCTAACTCTCAGGATGCACTTCTCCCTCGCCTCCATCTCATTCAAGATTCAGAGAGGAAGTATAAAGAAAACAATAAAGTCAAATTCTGCTTTATTCAAATAGCAAAAGTTAAGACTTGAACATGGTTTTTAAACATAATTTGTACATCCTTGAAACCAGGAGCCCAGAACATCCCAGACCAGTCATCTTTGTTCCTGGCTACACAGATGCCAGTCTGAGTGAAATGATGACCCCCATACTGTCCTGACCACACTTAGCACTCTAGGGACTTGCCCTTTGTGGTACCAGGTCTGGAGGCGACTACACTCTACTTGTGTTCAGTCAGGGGCTGAGCTTCCTCACTTCCCCAAGTCTCTATGGCTACTGAAATCAAAGTGCTGAGTCCAATATTGGCTACTTGGAACAGCCCAGTGGGTACCTGTTACCAGATGAGGGGAGGAATACACTCCAGGAAATATACAAGAGAACAGGCAGGAACCAGGTGTGGTTCAACCCTTAATCCCAGCACCTGGAGGTAAAGGCACATGGCTCTCTGTGAGTTCAAGGCCAGCCTCATACATACGTAGCAAGTTTCAGGGCAGGGGAGGCTGCATAAAGTCAGACAGGGGAAGTGGGGTAGGGAGTGTCAAGAATCTTAAAAGGCAGGAAAGGAGTGGGAGGCCAGGGCTGAGGCCAGAGGGGTAGTGCCTCCTCACAATGCCCTCTGGCTTATTTTCCCCTGAGGGGAAACCAGATGCACCCAGTGAAATGCAGCCACACCTAAGAGCAAAACAGGACCAGCCTGAGCATAAAGGCTGCAAGGTGAGGGTGCTTACCATGTGCCCCCCTTCAGAGCCTAAGCACAAACATTGCTTCTCTGTCTTGAGCTAGCAAAGGATCAAAAACAAACAAACAAACAAAAACCCGAGTAAGACATCTAGGCTAAGAAACCTAATGCCCTGCTCCCTGTCAGGAGTGCTGGTGTGGGGAAGATAGGGTGCTTCTCCACCTGGCAGCCACCTCAGCTCCCCAAACCTCATTCCAGAAATCATGGCTACATTACACAGGACTGGTGTCTTGCTCATGGTATTTTTAAAGGAAAGATATAGTTATGCAGATGGCTCAACCCTGACCTGGAAAATCCCTGGACAAGAAGATTTTGCCTGGGTCACCTCCAAGATTTAGAGCCAAAGGCCTGTCCACCCCTTTCCTGCAAGCCCCTAGGCTAGTTAGGGGGTGGTTTGTTTTTTTGGGTTTTTTTTTTTTGTTTGTTTGTTTTTTCGAGACTGGGTTTCTCTGTGTAGCCCTGGCTGTCTTGGAAATCACTCTGTAGACCAAGCTGGACTTGAACTCAGAAATCCACCTGCCCCTGCCTCCCAAGTACTGGGATCAAAGGTGTGCGCCACCACTGCCCAGCTAGGGGTTGTTCTTGAGCAGGAACTGTGCACTGCACACCAAGGCTAAGCGCTGGGGCGGAAAGCCATGAGATCTGCATAAGGCACCTGGGTGCAGAATCTCTGGGGTTTTCAGCACCTGCTGGAAGGAGTAGGTAGATAGCTGTGTGCTTATGGCATAGACCAGGGGTCTAGAGCAGACAGGCAGCAAGCAAGGTTCTTGCACATTTAAAATGAGCAGGAGACAGAGGCAAGGAGCCCTTCCATTGGGCAATTCTCCGAACTGAAGCCAACGAAGGCAAAGCCTAAAAAGTTCATCCTAGCTAAATAAGCAACCACTGAGCCTGCAAGGTCAGGCTGCCCTGGAAGGAATATGCTTCAGTTCGCCATAAAGGGGGAAATGGGAGAGGGCCCAAAGACTTAGATTTACTGAAGGCCCAGCTATGAGAGTGGAAGTGTCCATTATGCTAGACAACACCCACAAAAATCCTGGGGAAGTTTATGAGAAACTATAGTAGCTGCTGAGCTGGGGAGTATGAGTCTACACGTCCAGGATGGGAAACATTTACCAAGCTCTGCTGCTTCCTAGCAGTCTGCAGGGCATTCTGCAGGATGGGTGCACCTGTCTTGTGGACAGTGTGTGAGGACAGCACTTCTGCCTACAGTACGACTCTAGTGGCAAAGCTGATACCTTTACTGCTAAGAACAAGTGCAGGGTAGGAGCAGCTAAGTGCTTTAGACAAGCCCTTTTCTCCAGGACTTTGAGGCTCCCACTGACTACTGCTATAGCTACAGGGAGCTAACAAGCACTTGGATTCTCTGTGGAAACCACGTGAGGAGTGAAAATGAGGCACAGAAAAGAGGGAGATTAATCATTGGCACACTGTCTGCAGATGAGCTGGCCTGGATTCAACACCTTCCAGCTCCCACCTTTTGTGTATCTCTCACGAAACTGTATTGGGAACCACAGCAGCCAACCCAAGGGTTCAGAAGTAGGGAGGGAACACCAGGCTCCCTTCAGAGGAAGCATGCTTTACTACGTAGGATATGTGGTGAGACCACCTTCCTCATGCTCTGTGCAAAGGATGTTGGTCTGTTTCATGCTAAAGGCAGGCCTTGAGGGGTAGGGTCTCCTTGATTCTACTGTATGAGTGGTTCATAATGGCCAATCCTGAGAGCTTCTGCAGGAGGCCAAGGTCCTTGGAGCACAGTCATCACCACCGTCAAATGGACTTCCTCATTTGTGCCAGAGATGTAGAGAACTAGGGTGCTCCTTTCACCCACCACCCCTGCTCTCCCACTTCAGCAAAGTCCTCTGCCAACGGAAGATGTGGAATGAACTCTCTCACGGCAGGATTCTTTGGGCAAAATGGACTTGAGGTAAGTGATTGTCTGGCATGCTTTTGCACTGGGAGGCATAGCTGCACCTTGGGGGCCTTGCCCCTTGGAATGTCTGCTTCAACACTTTGTCACTGCCCGCATTCTGGGCCCATAAGGTATCACACCAGGACAGCCTAGAATCTTCAGAAAGCCTCTCTCCAGAATCCAGGGGCCCCAAAGCCTTGTCTGGGCCAATACTCTTCATGTCCACAGGATCTTTGAGATGGTCTAGGGTACAGGAACCTTCACCATGTGATTTTTCTAAACCTCACGCTCCTCAGATGGTATGATGGATGCCTTCTGGGCCATGGAGTCCTCCTTACAAAGTGCTGTCATCCCCTCCTTCCTGAGCCCTGTATCTGTGGAGGGGGCAATGGTAAGTACACTGAGCATAGATGAGTGCCTTCCCTAGCCCACATCTAAGACTGGTAAAGGTAACATCAAAATCAACCAGACAGGCCAGCCCTGCAATCCGCACTATTCACCTGCCTGCTCTGCTTGGTCCTTTCCCCGAGGGCAAAGGATTGGTTGGGGGGGGGGGGGCTTTGTCCTCAGGGGACATCTGGAAATGTCTGGATGCTCTTTTGGTTGTCCTAACTGGGATGCAGGTATTAGTATTCCAGAGAGGGTTAGAGGCCAGGGGCCTGCAAGCATCCAGTGCATAGGAACCCACTGCAAGGAGTTACTGGGCCCCAAATGTCCACAAGGCCTGCTAGGGTGGTGGCTTGAGTGCCTCATTTGGCTTCCTTGTGGGTGCCAATCTCATCAGCCCCATGGAGAGGACAGCTTTCTCCAAGGCATTGCTTCCAGCTTTTCCTTCCTCACCCCATGCAAGAAGCAGACTCAAAGAAACACCTCTTTGCTATCACAGGGAAGGAGATACACCTACTTCCTGTCCATCTGTGGTTCCAGAGCCATTAATCTTTCTGCAAAGCCTTGGTCACCCTGATACTCAAGCCTACTGCCAATGACCACAGACTCCAAGGTAAAAATCAAAACCCTCTGTGTTCTCACTGAGCAATGTGGAGAAGCCCTCATAGGAGTGCAGGCCTTGGTCTCCATGAGGACTGGAGAGGGTAATTTCCCATTCAGTTTCGGTATTCAGCCCTCTGATAGATACAACCCCACCCTCAGGCTGATGGCTAACTGAAGGCTCCCAGGCTCCCAGGGGTTCCCACAGATGCCCCAGATGGTATAGATCTACATACCATTTCCTTCACAGCCACCCTGACCCACACTAATCTCTTCTCTCCCTAAACCCTGTTGTCTGGCTCAAAGTCAACCCAACCCAGCCTGGAACATGATACCAACCCTGCCTGACATCTCCAGCCCTTGAATTTAAGTTCTAGCAGAGTGCTTTATCTTAGCAGCAAATGCTCTACTGGTCGAACTTCTGTGTGTTAACTCATTCCTAGATGAAAATCACAGCGACTGGACACTGGCCTGCAGGGGAGCTAGACCTAGAACTGGGGCAGATGGCCCCAAAACTGCATGTTCTTTACACTGTCCTGAGGCTGAACACCATGTAGGAGGCACACCAGCTTCCCCTCTCCTCCAGGCCTCGTGAAGACCAAGGCCCGCACTCCTGTGCTCAGAGGGAACACAGAGGGTTTCTCTCCCAGCCCTTTTCTAGCCGGTCACCTTCCTACTGTTCCCACTGTTATTGACCTCTGAGCCTGTGGTCACTGGCAGTGGGCTTGAGTATCAGGGGAGACTGAGGCTCTGCAGGAAGACTGACAGCCTCAGCACCACAAATGGACAGAAGTAGGAGATGAATCTGTGCTCAAGCACTCTGAATTACCCCACAGGCCCTTCCTTTGTGGGCTGACTTACTCAGACTCTGGCTCAGTGTGGGTCCGGGAGCATGAGGGGCTCCACTTTGTTTCCCACACTAATGATTTTGCATACTTACTGGCATGGGAGCAGGTAGGAACCCAAGCACAGGCATAGATGTGGCTGAAGCGTCGTCCTGAAGAGGTCAGATACCAGTGCTGGATGGCCGGCTGAGGGTCATACTCTGTAACTGCCACACCATTCACTGCTGTCATCATGAGTGTGTTGAGCACCTCATTGGAGAGTTTGGTCCTCTCATCAGTCCTGATCCTGCTCATGGCCTTGAAACCCCGTTCACAGCAGGAAGTGGAGATGGGTACACTGACCACCACAGCCATGAGTCTGCTCAGCAGAGGGAATCGGCAGTTCTGAGTCAGGGCGCTCTTACACAGCATGGAGAATGGAAGGTTCTGGGTAGCTGCTTTCAAGCTCAGCCATTCCTGCAGCAGCGTTTCCTCGCTGTATCCCACCGGGAGAGAAAGTGCAAAATACCTGGCAAGGCTGAGAATGTCATCATTCCCAAAGCAGTCCAGTTCAGTCCCACTAGGCCAGGCCATGGTGTCGAACACCTCCATGTTCCTGAGCTGTGCAGGCCGGTCTACACCAAACCTCTGCTGGAGGTACTTGGTTCCAGTCAGGATCACTCTCTCCCTGTCTGCCTTGAATCACTGCTCATCCATCTCTACTCTGTTCAGGAAGATGCCATGGAGCTGCCCATCCTGGAAGCCAGCATTGAATTCTTCTTCTTTGGGCCCTGCCTGTTGGCGGAGACTCTCTAGTGCCACATAGGCATGCCCCAGGGTCGAATTCAGCTCTGTGACCAGCATAAGATCCTTCTGGCATACCTCAGACAGAGGCCTATAGATGCTCAGAAAATCCAAAAGGAAGTGGCAGAACTTGATGAAATGGAAGCCCTTCATCAGCTTCAGCATGCCTTTGGCCCTCTGACCAGTCTGGCCCCCAGACTCTGCCACACTCTGGAGGTGCCTAGCCAGGGCAGGCCAGCTCACAAGGAATGCATTCAGAGTGCGCCTTTTGCTGGCCACCCACCTGACAGCATTCAAGTTCTTCAGACGAATGATTTCCTGCTCCAGCGGGGCTGCAACACCCTGCAGCTCACTGAGCCTCTTGTTTGAGGACTGATAGAACTTGAAGACAGTCCGGATATGCCGGTCACACTTCCTCACCAGATCTATGTTACCACAAGCATCCACCACAGCCACATGCAGCTGATGGGCCACACTGTACACAGGCAGCAGCTGAGGGATGAGCTCCCGGAACTTCTCCATGAGGCCTCCCTTGCAGCTCAGCATGGCAGACCCATCAGTCCCCAGACCCACCACCCAGCCAGGTTTCCGGAAAGGGATATCCAGCTCATCCAGGGCAGCAATGATGGTCTCAAAGTACCCATCTACTGTCTCACTGGAGAGAGGGGCCAGGGTGATGTAGGACTCCTTCACCTCCATCTGCTTCAAGTAGCGCATGTATATCCCCACGCAGGCCTGGTTGGAGGAGTCCATGCAGCTGTCCAATAGCAGGCTCACACACGGGGAGTTCCGGATGTCTCTAAGGATTTCCTTCTTCAGAGTCTCAGAGATATACTTGATGAACTGGGTACATGCAGTGCGGTTCCGGTACTTGTCTAACAGTGTGGTGCCAGTGTTCTGCAGTTGTTGCAAGACCTTCTCGAAGTCATTCAGAGGCCTGGAGTGGTAGGCAATGGAGTAGGCAGCATTGAAAAGGTGCTCCATGTTGGTTGTGAGGTCACTGGAGATCTCTGGGGTGAGAGTAGGCTGACAGTTGTCATCTCTGACCTCCAAGGTGTTGACACACAGTTTGTGCACCTTACTGACCTCATGGTATTTTAGAGTTTCCACTTTAAAAGGCCCAGTGTAACCTTGGACCAAGCGGGACGATTTGTCATGGAGAGTTGGTCTTTCTATGCAAACAGAACAGAACAGCTTAGTCTCTTGAGAGTCCACTACTAACCAGGGAAACTGCCCAAACCATGACCTCTGAATGGAACGGGGCCTGTATGTGCTCTTGACATTCCTGGATCCATCCACTTCTCCTTCATACATGCTGGAAGGGCAGTTGGAGCTATGTGTCTCCACAGAGGCTGGGTGTGAAATGGACTCCACAGCGGAGATCTGGGTCTGAGTGTTGGCTTCTCTCACTGCCACCATCTTCTTTCTCCCTTTGAAGAAATTAAATTATGCTTGGATTTGTTGTTCTGAGCCCTGTAGTCTACTGGCTAAGACACCTACATTGAATAAGTGCCCCTTGTATAAAACAGAGAAGCAGAACACCATCCCTCTACGAGTCCTCCCCAGCATTACCAGTGAAAGCCAACCTGGTTCCCCAACAGACGAGGCAGACCCTTGTTTGTTCTTTTGCTGGCTTCCCCACCTACTCACCCCAATACCACAGGAACCTAATCAATCACCCTTGGCCACAGACAACATTAGATTAAACAGGCAACTTTAATCTTCTTGTGTAGCTTCACAAACAAGCGAGGTTAAATTCAGGCACTTTCATCTTCTCATGAGTCTCCAAAAGCATGTTAAAACTCACACAGAGTGGCTACTGGCTAGTGAGTGATGGACAGGGGTAGCTCACACAAGCCACAGAGCTGTCACTGTTCCCCAGGAGGAAAGGAGAGGTGTGCTCAGAGTCAGGGCCACCCCACTCCTCTTGCCCAGTGTCTCCCATTTGCCTCTTCCCACCAGCTCTGGCATAGCTCCGTCAGCACTCTGCTCAATAGAGGACCTTATTTTTTCTGCACTGTCCCAGTGCCTAGACTGTTCTACAATCTTAGGTATGGTTAGTTCTTTATTTACATTTGTCTGTCTGTGACCTAGTAATACAAGAGGTCCAGGATAAGCATGGCTGAACTCAGGTTGTATGGCTTCCCATAGCTACATGTGTCCAGTCTTGTGCCTTTTAGAACTTGGTGGAGCCAGACTCACCTAGGGAGCGACTTTTCCCTGACTTTAACCCATTAGGGTCCTTGATCCAGGGTGCAGATCTCTGTTCCAGTTTTGTGATCAAGTCTGGCTTGGCAGCAGGAGGTTCTGTTGCAGAAATGAAGAATCATACTATCACTGGGCTGGCAGAGCACATAGCTCACCACAAGCTAGACCTGGCCCTGTAATAGGCAGAAATGACTGGGTTCTGTCCTTGGTTTTGGCCAGTTAATGGGGCAGACTTGGAACATACTCGTCTGAATGCCAAAGTAGGAGCCAGGGAAGACTAATTCTTAGCCAGGATGGATTACTTCTATGGCCAGTCATGGGAAGCAAGAGCCAGTGAGATGCTTCCAGTAAAGCACCTGGGGTCGAGGAGAAGGGGCAGGAGAGAGATAAAACAGGAGAAAGATGCATAGATGCAATGCAAAGCCCTATGCAAGAGGCTGAAGTTGGCATCAACAACTGGCTATGCTTGAGCCCCATATAACCTCAGCTGGCTTTTTGTACAGGTGGCTAGCTGCACATCTTTGCATGGAAGGCCTTTCAAGATATCTACCATCTACAATGGAGCCTGAAATGAGATTAGGAGAGTTACACACCACTCTTTACTTAGCTCAGTAAACTGCTTCTTACTTAATGTGAAAACCCATTCCTTTCCTGCTTTTGTATGTCTGTGAAAGTGTGCAAACAAGGATCAGCAAGGTAGGTGGCTCAGCGGGGAAAGGTGCTTGCCACTGAGCCTGATGGCCTGAGTTAAATTCCCCTGAAACCACATGGTGATAGGAAAGAAACTACTCCTAAGGTTGTTCTCTCTCTCTCTCTCTCTCTCTCTCTCTCTCTCTCTCTCTCTCTCTCACACACACACACACACACACACACACACACACATACACATATGCCATGACATGTATGTGCCCTGCCATACACACAGACAAGGACATACATGTGCACACACACAAATAATGTTTAGAATACATAGAAGTAACTAGTAGTTTTGAGTGGAGGAACTGAAGGAGTGTTTATCCTCTGGATCACTTGAATATTCGTATGCACAACATGGGTATTTGTGTGTTTACATATTTACTTTTAATAAAAACTAAGTAGGCAAATGATTACAGTGTGGCAGACTGAGCTGGTGTCCTTCTTAAAATGGCTTTGAAAGAAGACCGAAGGAATAACACAAACATAGAGAAACTGTGCTAGACAGACCAGGAGACAGAAGATGCAGCAGAGCTGCCCCACAAGAGTAGCCGAGGTGGCTGCAGCACAGAACCCCAGACCAATTCAGAAGCAGGCCCTGGACAGCAGGATTGGGTGGGCTGTCAGGGAGTCATCAGTGGGTAAGGAATGAACAGATGAACAGAGCAGAGACATGGCCAACGCTTGCTCATACACCAAGGGGGCCCCAGGAAACAGCACCATCTTGGGGGGAGAAGAATGGAGATGGAGTATCGAGGAAAATCTTCCAAGAGAAATATCAGACCCCAGGACACTGAAAAGTAAAGGACAGTGTTGTTGAAAATATTTTTTAGTTCACAGGCTCATGGGTGCACTGCTAGGCAAGAAGCCCTGACTGGGCTTGTACCTTCTGCACCAGTAACAGAAAGGGGCATGTGTGTGTGTGCATGCGTGTGTGTGTGTGTGTGTGTGTGTGTGTGTGTACTTCTTTTCCTTGCAAACACCAATATATACCGACTTTTTCAGTTTCTTCTATGACACACTCAAATTAAAGCTGGTCTGCTGGTCCTTACACTGTCACCTACTCTTAAATGATTCCAGCCATGTACAGAGCTTCCTGTTGGCTTCTAAGGCTTTTTTAAATTTGTTGTTGTTGTTGTTGTTGTTGTTGTTGTTGTTATGAAATAGGGTTTCTATATAGTCCTGGATGTCCTGGAATTCAATATGTAGACCAGGCTGTTCTGGAATAGAGAGATCAGCCTGCCTCTGCCTCTCAGAGTGTTCAGATTAAAAGAGTATGCTACCACACTCAACAAGGTTTTGTTTTTAAATAGGAATGAACTTAGAAAATAATAGCTTAAGAAAACCATCCTATATGAAAACAAACAGGGGAAAGTACTAGAATATCTAGAGATATTACAGAGACCAGGGAACCTTAAAGTGGGAGCTAAGAATTAATCCTGAGGGTTGTCATAGGCCTCAGCAGTTAGGATCACTTCCTGCTCTTCTAGAACATGAAGTTCAGTTTCCAGCACCCACCCTGGTGGCTCCAGGAGATATGACTCACATGGCAGACACACATGGCAGACGCACACAAACATACACATAAATAAAAACAAATCTTTCTTAAAAGCATTTACCTATGTGTATGGGTGTTCTGTCTGCATGTGTGTCTTTGTGCCATGTGTGTACCTAGTGTCCTCAGAGGCCTTTGGATTAGAGTTATACAAGTGAGGGCCACCATGTAGGTGCCAGGAATCAAACCCAAGCCCTGTGGAAGAGCAGCAAATATTCCTAACCCTGAGCCCTCCCTTCAGCCCCCAAATTAATATTTTTTAAAAATAAAGGACTTTAAGAAAAAGAATTAGGGCTGGAGAGATGGCTCAGCGGTTAAAAGCACTGGCTGCTCTTCCAGAGGTCCTGAGTTCAATTCCCAGCAACCACATGGTGGCACACAACCATCTGTAATGGGATCTGATGCCCTCTTCTGTCATGCAGGTGTACATGTAAATAGAACACTCATATACACAAATAAATAAATCTAAAAAAAAAAAAAAAGAAAGAAAGAAAATGGCAAAGAATTAATATCGATGGTAACAAAGCCATGATAATGCTTCAGGAAAGAAGAAAGGGGGCTCAGAAACAATAGCAGAAACAGAAAATTCCAAAACACAGGATTATTGGGAAATAAAAAATCAGAAAATGGAGAAAAAGAAACAAAACAGCCTTGTCTAGACTCAATAGAAGAAGATGCACCTAATCTTAACTGCAACTTGGTGTGCAGGCTGGTGGATATCCAGGGGAGCCTCCTCTGGAGGGATGGGAAGAGGGGAAGTGCGAGGGAGGGACTGGGAGGAGAAGAGGGAGGGGATACAAAGTAAATAAGCAACTTAATAACAAAGAACATGTTTATAAAAATTTAAAGATCTACAGAAGAGCTGTTGGCATATTTGAAAAAGAAAAACAGAGAACTCCAAAGGGAGGGAAAAAAACCAAAACTGAATTGTTAGGGAAAAAAAGCAGAAAATAGAGAAAAAGAATTAAAACACAGTCTTATCTAAGAAGTATCTGACTAACAGAAGAGTTTTGAGGGAAAAAAAGAAAAAAATATAAAAGAAATCACTGCAGAAACCTTGCGAGGACACCTTCCCTAGCTATGACACTAGGGAGGGAGCCACGGAGCAAACACTAACAACACCAGCTGCAGGCACGTCAGGAAACACCGTAGGACAACGGACTAGATTTTCAACAGTAATTATTACTTTTTGCTATGCACATGTCTGTGGTGGGTATGAGCACACGATACACGAGTGACCAGAGGTGTAAGATCCCCAGGCTGGAGTTCCAGGCAGCTGAGAGTGGCAGATGTGGGTGCATCTGGGTGGGGTGCCAGGGAGTCATCTGTGGGTAAGACATGAACAGAGCAGTCCTCTGCAAGATCAGGTCCTGCTCTGACTGCTGTGCCGCTGGGATAGATTTTAAAGGCTCTCAGAGGAGAAGCAATACGTGGTGTTCAAAGATTCAGGAGTAAGGAGACTATGCAACTTCTCAGCAGTATCAGTAAAAACACACAAGAGCAGGGCTTTCAAATCATGCTAAGGAAATGCTTTCCATCTGGAATCCCATACGCATCAGATCGTCCCTCTGTCCTGTGGGTACCATGGAGGCACCTGCAAATCTGCAGTGTCTTAAAAAGAAGCTTTTGCATCTACTGTTTGTTAGGAAGCTACCTGAAGATATGTCACTGAAATGTCCACAGGAGGGACAGATCCAGAAAGCAGGAAAGTGACAAGGTGACAAGGAAGTCGCCAAGCCACAGCTCTGTGGAAGGCCAAGTAACTAGTCTGGTAACTCATTTAGAAGGTCCGAGAGATAACCAATGAATTTAACAGGCCTCAGGATGTGTGGCCACAGGGAAAGACCGCAGAGAAATGTCTTAACTCCACTGGAGAGAGTTTGGGAAGAATCAGAGCAAGTACAAAAAAAAGATTTACCCCCCCAAAATATGAAAAACTTCTACAGTGAAGGACAAAGCACAATGTAGCACTCGGCAGTAAGTAACACACAAACACAATTAGGCAAATAACTTACATTGATGGAACCGTAAAAGTGCGCTGTGTCTGTTCTGAGAGGATGGAGGGAGAGAAGTAGACCTGGGTGTCGTAAGAGGCCAAGTCTTCTTCCTCCACAGTAGGAATCACTAGGTAACATCTAAAATTAAACCAGGAAGAGCAATGAACACTTGCAGCAGGGTGCTTACATATGACTCTGTCTACCTATTTGGGCTGAAGACATCAAATACAAGCACCAAGACCAGGAAGATGGCTCAACAGGTAAAAGTACTTCCACCAAGCACAATACCTGGGTTCAATTTTTGCGACCTATACACCGGAATAAGAGAACCAAATTCCCACAAGCTGTCCTCTGACTGCTAGGCATGCACACATACACAATAAATTCTAAATAAATAAAATATAATTCTAAAAGAGTTGAAATGGAGTTGTTGCCTCTAACAGGGCAACAAGGGTCCTACTAGACACTGCAGGATAACAAATAAAAATCCCAGTGCCAAAAATGGGTTTCTTCTTTTGGAGTTGGCCAGATGGATACCACAGACCCTCAACCATCACAGGATGCATGAAGGACACTTATTATCCTCCAGAACTTGAGAGTGAGACGCTATTGTTATTTACACCACATACTTGAGTCATGGAACATGGAGAAATCAAGCTGTTAATGACCTAGAAGCTTTGTCCCAATTGGTTAACACTCAGTACGAGAAGGAGCCATGCACGCTACTGGGGGGGGGGGAGTAACTACCCATTTTACCCACTCATGAACCCTGCAAGCTACAAGAATGACTGGCCTGGCAAAACATGCCCACTAGTGCAATAGTAAGGTAAATGTCATGAGAGTAACCAATCACTCTGACTACTTTTAATAGTAGTTCCTTAAGACAGACTCTCCACCTGACACCATTACTGAGGCCAAGAACCTGTGGCGAGACAGGTCATAGGCCCTAGGGCAGAACAATTACTATCATTCTATTAAGTGAACATAGTATTTAACAACCTGCTAATGGCTTATCAAAATACCTATAGATTAGTACATCTCTCAACCCTCATCAGAAAAGTTTCTTTCTTCACTCAGTAGATGACAATTAATGGAGACCCACAAGAGATCAATGTGCAGGCCATAAAGACCGGAGTGCTCAGCTCCCCACAGCTATATCAACACACACCCCCAAGGTTCAGAGATCACTGCAGAAAAGGGGGCAGAAAGATCGTAAGCACCAGTGTTTCCCTGGACACAACTGTGCAGCTGCATATATGAACAAGGGTAGCTGTGACAGCATGCACAAGACTGAGCATGCTCAAGTCAGACAAAAATTCAAGCACTGGGAGGGGAGGTAGGCACACAGTTCCACCTCTAATGCCATTTGATGGGAAAGGGAGAGGTTTAGCCTCTGCTAAGTTGACCATGCCCAAATGAAAGGCCATCCACCCAAAAGCATAAATTGGACTCAATGAGTTGTTTTGTTTTTTTTTTTAAATGATACAGAGTTAGGTGGGTAAGGAAGGGGTGAGGTTCTGGGACGAGTTGGGGCAGAGAGGTGAATACAATCAAAACATTTTGTACAAAAATTATCAAATAGCTAATTTTTTAAAAAGAGGCACCTGCCACCTTCCATTCTGAAGCAGGGTCATGGCACAAACATAGAAAGCACAGTGCTGCTCTCTCCTGCAAAGAGAGAGTCAAGGAGTCAACACTTGAGAGCTCAGGAAGTGAGGTGCTGGAGATGTCTGGGGGAAAGCTGTCAAATGAATTGTGAGCCTCTCCCCCTGCTGTAGGGAAGGTGGAGACTGGACCACTGCCTTTCTCCTGTGACTGTGGAGCTGGCCACAAGAACAGCTGAGGATGGTGCTTGGTTAATGGCCAGCAAGAAAACCAAGCCCTCAGTGCCTCAACCACACAGAGGATTCTACCACTATCGGGAATGAGCTTGCAGCCCTTCCTCCACAGGTCCTCTCAGGCAGAACCTCCTGGCCAGTACCTTGGTTCTGGGCCTAGGAGAAACAAAGTAGGGAGCCCAGCTGAGCTCACTTGGCCTGACCTGGAGAACTTCAAGACAATAAAGATTTCTGATTCTTCCTGGCTACTCTCATCCCCAGAGTGATGAGGTCCACCCCAAAAATGAGTCTAAAAGAATTACTGTAGCCCTAGCTTGTTCTTCACCCTCTAGCTTCAGGCTGCCCTAACCTGAAGGCGCACTCGTGTGACCAGCTTTGGAGAAGTTGCCCTCTGGCTTCCCCATGGTGATTCCAACATTCCTATCTATCTCCAGGGCAGATATCTCCTCTCAGTTTTGGTTTCCATTCAGTGATATAACTTCTTCCCAGCTATACAGGGCTGGCATTTAATCACAGCACTCCAAAGGCAGAGGCTGGTGGATCTCTCTGAGACCAAGGCTGGCCTGGTCTACAGTCTACAGAGTTAGTTCCTAGACCGCCAGGAGTACACAAAGAAACCCTGTCTTAAAACAAACAGATACTCTTTAAGAGACAGGCACTGCTAACTGAAGTAAACAACTTGACTGCTTAGCACATGATGCCTTCTTTACAGGCTAAGGGGCTGGGCATGCCTATGGAGAGCTTGCCCAGTATGAACGTGCTGAGTTCAGTCCTGTCTTAGGGTCTTACTGCTGTGAACCATGACCAAGGCAACTCTTACAAGGATGACATTTAATTGGGGCTGGCTTACAGGCTCTGAGATTCAGTCCATTATCACTAGTGCAGAAGCATGGCAGTGCCCAGGCAGATGTGGGGCTGGAGGCGCTGAGAATTCCACCTCTTGTTCTGAAGGCAGCTAGCAGAAGACTAGCTTACAGGCAGCTAGGAAGAGGGTATTAAAGTCCACACCCACAGTGACACACCTACTCCAACAAGGCCACACCTCCTAATAGTGCCACTCCTTGGACCAAGCTTATACAAACCATCACAAATCCCTAACACAGCATAAACCTGCTGTGGTGATGCATGCCTATAGATTTAGCACCTAGGTGGTGAAGCAGGAGGATTAGAAGCTCAGTATCATCTTCAACTACACAGTGAATTTGAGGCCGGCCTAATATACATGAGACCCTGTCTCAAACAACCAAACCAGACAAAAAAAAAAAAAAAAAACAAAACAAAACCAAAACCAAAACCAAAACCAAAACCAAACCAAAACCAAAACCAAAACCAAAACCAAAACCAAAAAAACCCACCTAGGTCAGGATGTTTCTATTACTGACAGCTATCCATCCTGCTCCTCAGTATCTCTCTCTCTCCCTCTCTTCTTTTCTTTTCTTTTTTTTTTTTTCTGAGTCTTGGGCTGGCTTCTCAAACCTTTGATCCATCTGCCTTGGCCTCTTGAGTTTTGGGTGGGATTGGGATTACAGATAGGTACCACCATGCCTAACGACAATTTTAGTTTCTTACCAGTTAAATGTAAATTAGGTATCTAGATGTTTTCTGGCAGGAAGCAAGAGACCTCATTAAACACGATCAAAGTGTGAAAACAGAATGTAAAACACGGAAATAAAGGAGCAGTCAGATATTTTGCAGAGTGACAAACAAGAAAGTTCTAAGTGAATTTACCTAAAAATGAAAGACTGACAAGAAACACTGAGAATGGAAAATGCACAGTTAACACTGACAGTGGAACAGGCACAGTTAACACTGAGAGCAGACCAGGTGGTGGATGGAACTCAGAGGGAGAGTGCTGGCCCAGCGTGTGCCAGGCATGGGTGCCATCCCAAATGCCATGAAAACTCAGATAGAACCAAGCCCTCTTCTCTATGAGAAGATGACTATCCTCTGTAGGCTCAGTGCTGTCGGAACAACCAGGTGCTAGTGACTGACAGGTGAGGGGCTATAACTCCAAGTCTGTATCTGCTGAAACTCTCTGAGCCATACAACGGCTAATCAGATGGAAATTAATGTTAAACGGATTGCACCAAACTGAAATGTCTGTTTGAAAACAGGTCCAGGGCAGGAGATGTAGCTCAGTAGTTGTGCTGGCCAGTCTTATGTCAACCTGACACAAGCTAGGGTCATCAGAGAAGAGGGAGCCTCCGTTGAGAAGATGCCTCCATAAGCTTGTGCTATAGTCAAGCCTGCAAGGCATTTTTCTTAATTAATGTTTGATGGGAGAGAACCCAGCCTATATCGGGTGGTGCCATCCCTGGGCTGATGGGCCTGGATTCTAGAAGAAAGCAGGTGAAGCAAACCAGTAACACACTTCCACGGCCTCTGCATCAGCTCCAGGTTCTTGCCCTGTTTGAGTTCCTGTCCTGACTTCCTTTGATGAAGTGTAATATGGAAATGTAAGACAAATAAACCCCTTCCTGCCCAAGTAGTTTTGGTGATGGTGTTCTGTTACAGCACGAGAAATCCTAAGACAACTCACAGCAATAGTAACCTAACACAGTGATTGTCTTAGTTAGGGTTTCTACTGCTGTGAAGAGAAACTATGATCACTGCGACTCTTATAAAGAAGAACATTTAATTCGGTCTGGTTTACAGTTCAGATATTGTCATGGAGGGAAGCATGGCGGCACACAGACAAACATGGTGCTGGAGACGTGGTTGAGAGTTCCACAGCTGGATCTTCAGGCAGCAGGAAGAGAGAGCGACAATGGCTCTGGCTTGAGCATCTGAGACCTCAAAGCCCACCCCCAGTGACGCACTTCCTCCAGCAAGGCCACACCCACTCCAACAAAGCCACACCTCCTAATAGTGCCACTCCCTGAGCCTATGGGGGCCATTTTCAGTCAAACCACCACGGGGTAAAGCAACTGCCTAGAACAAGTGCAGCCTTCTGTTCCATCCTTAGCACCACAAACCAAAATAAAAGCCACATTCAAGAATGACAAACCCTGAAATAACATTTTCCCCATTTTAACTCTGTAATTGTCTTTCCCATTACAAACTCTGAGAAGCAGCAGTTGGGGGGGGGGGGTTTAAACTAAAGTGAGAACAAAGGAAGCGTGTGGCCCAAATGTCCGTCCACTTCTCAGTAAGGTGACAGAATCAACAGTGACCTACAGGGAAGGTGAGAAAGAGACAGACCATCCATTAGCTGGGGGCAGGGAAGAAAGACTTAAGACTGGAATCTCACACTGCTTGACCTTTGCATGGTCTTATGTTATGTGGCACCATCATTTTAATACCAACATGATGAACACAAACATGTCTATTCAAAGCAAGGGAGTCCAACTAGTAACAAACACACAAAGCAAGGATCTTATCTGCGCCCAATGTACACTCGGTTCAAAACAGTAGGACCCACTTTGGACATCTGTCATATAAATGACTACAGTCTGGGGGCTGTCCTCATATGGAAAACATTACGGCCTACGTGCAGAATTGGTTAAGTATCATATCACACATGCACAAAGCTTTCAACCGGACCAGTCCTTGGCAGACATTCAGGCCACAGAAAAGCCGCTGCCTCCACTTCCAGAATTGAGGGGAAAAAATTTACTAAAGGGTATACACAAATCATACTACTCTGATATAAGATACAGGGAACAAAAAATACCTTGCTGCCTAGCTGTAAAGTTGTCGTGCTGATGCTCTGAAAGCATGTCACATTCACAGGCACCCAGACCTCGGGGACAAACATAAATCCTCTGTCCCCATGCGAGAATGACTACTTAAGTAAGTTCTGAAATGTCCAGGGAGCCATCTAAGCACTGCAAACAACTGGAGGAGTACACTGCAGTGGCAGAGCATTAACCTAGCACACACAAGCCCTGGATTCAAACTTCAGTACCACACACACATAAGAATAATTATGGAACTATGAATGATGATAAAAACAAGTATATAGAAGAAAAATGTTAGAAAGTAGAGCTAGAGAGATTGCTCAGTGGTTAAGAGCACTGCCTGTTCTTCCAGAGGACCCAGGTTCAATTCCCAGCACTCACATGGCAACTCACAACCCATCTGTAACTCCAGTTCCAGGGCATGTGGCGCCCTCTTCTGGTCTCCACCAGCACTGCAAACACATGATAGATACACATGCAGACAAAACACTCATACACACTAAAAAGAAAAAGAAAAAAGGAAAAAGTGTTAGGAAGTAATCCAGATTATAGCTATAAGCATAAACAAAGGGACATGCCAATCAAGAAGTCATTCCACAGCAGAAGTTATGAAAGGTGCTGTTGCAGTTCCTATGTGTATACAGTGGCCTGCCTGCCAACTCCTAGGAAACACCAGTCCAACAACACAGCAGCTCTCTCCCCATCTGATGCTGCATGGTAAGCTGGGTGTCTGACACAGTGATGCAAAGTGAAGAGGAGAAACAGATGCAGGAGAAGTCAGTACAGCTCTCCTATCCCCACAACTCCAAGGCCCAGGCCTTCTGACATTAATGCCCAGGCCATGGTGCTGGCTGGAAAAGATGGCAGAGTGGGAGCCCTGAGAGGTCTTCAGGCTCTGCTCATGCCATGCATATCCCCTATCCTTCCCCCATCCTGGATTTATGTCCCCTGTAACACTTCTCTCCCACACCCAGACCTGTCCTACATCAGAAGCCAGGAGCCCCAGGGTACTCTTCCAGACCTCTTATGGAACCCGGCTGTTTCAGTTTCACTAAAAGGCCTGCCGATGCCACTAGTCCACTGGTCCCTAAAAGCCCCTGGACACCAGCACATGGCTGATAGTCAATGAATGGGAGTGGAAGACAGGTAGATGCATGGACAGAAAGATCAATGAAGAGGTGACACAGTGCAGTGACCCAAAGCAGGCAGTGTTCTGAGGGACAAAAGACAGGATCATTCTCTACCCATAAGGAAAGGGCAAAAATGGGAGAAGGCCACAGATGCCATGAGGTGCCTGAGCCAATGACAGTACAGTACAAAAGCCGATGGAAAGCTTTACCCAGGGAAGCCAGCAGCTCATAGCTCATCTGCATCACATCTCTGTAGAGCTCCTTCTGCTGCTTGTCTAGCAGGCTCCACTCCTCCCGAGAGAAATACACGGCCAAGTCCTCAAATGCTGCAGGGAGCTCCCCCGGCACCCTGGAATCCTTTGACCCCTCATTGTCAGGAGGATCCTGCAACAAAGAGCAGCATTACTCAGCCCACTGTTGGAGTGAGACACGAGGCATGTCTGCAGCCTTCTCCTTTCTCCTGGAAAGCCCACCAAGAGGCCCAGGAATGAATTCCCTGCTGAAAGTCATCAAATCCACAAGTTACAGATAGTAGTTAAACCAAACTGGCTCAGACTAAAGATCTTCAAGAAAGAGAAAAACTCACAGGAAAACAGAATCTCTGATTGTACATGGCCACCTGGAGTCCCAAGGTCACCTACTACCTACTGTGGCTGTAGAGGGGACTGCCGGTCTCCACAATCCCCCAATTGGATGTGAAGGAAGAGGCAGTTAAGAAGCACTAGAGATGCTTGTAACTGAGGAGGGCTTTACCCACACCACACTCCCAGAGTCCTGACGCTCTGAAGATCAGACCTGTTATTAGTACCTCCTAACACGGAAAGACAAGAAGAGCATGAGGAGAAGCTTTGCTCTTCCTCTGAAGTCTGGAAAAGCTCCACCACTGCAGAAGGCTCCCTACAATGTTATCTGAGGAACAGCTGAGCCACCCACTGACACCCTGATCACAAACCATTTACTGTTAAATCCTATTTGCTGGCAATAGTTAAGAACTGGAGAAAAGCTGAGTCACTCAAAGATTCCAATGAACAGTTTCCTTAGCAACGGACTCTCCAGGAAATTAGGTAAACGTGGGATAAATGAAAGGTGAGTATTATCATCCACTGGGGTCCAGCAGACCTGTACCACATGGAAGGAAAGTGCAGAGGTCAGCACCGGCCACAATGGCTTGTAGATTTTGGACTCTAGGAAGTCACTTCTCCCTGAGCTACAGTTTTCTCCAAACATGGTGAGTTTAGCAAACCTTAGACACGGCTCATCACTTGTGAGAACTCTGTGACATTAAAAAGTTAAAGATAAACCAGGTGGGTGACACACGCCTTTAACCCCAGCACTCAGGAAGCAGAGGCAGGCGGATCTCTGTGAGCTGGAGCCCAGCCTGGTCTACAGAGCGAGTTCCTGGATGGCCAGGGCAGTTATACAGAGAAATCCTGCCTTGAAAAAAGGAGAAAAAAGTTAAAGATATGCACCTTCACAGCATGGCCTATGCTCAGTTTGCAATAGCAGACTGTTTCCTGAGCTCTTGGATAAAGATTACCGTTCCTTCTATGAGAAGTTAGGTTTGGCCTTTTCTGTCTGCAAAACAGAAGATAATCCAGCAGTTGTCCCAGTTAAATGACTTAATACCTGTAAAGCATTTTAAAGTAATGTGAGCCGGGGCTGAAGACACACTCTCTGGTTAAGAGCACTTGCTGCTCCTCCAGAGGATACTAGCTCAGTTCCCTGCATCCACATGGCAGCTCCTAATGTTTATGACTTCAGTTCCAGGGCATCTGATACCCTCTTCTGGCTTCCACTGGAACTGCACACATGTGATGCACAAACACATGTAGGCAGACACTCACATACATAAAATAAAAATAAACAAAATATCAAAAAATATAAAAGCGTTGAGCTCTGGTGACCCCAGATGTCACACTGTGCTCTGGTGACCCCAGATGTCAGTGCTGAGTATTGCTAGTATTCTTTTCTCCATCATCATCATGTATTTTATGTCACTTTCAGTATGGAGCCCTCTCTACGGCACAATAATCAATAAATGTGTTACCTGGCTGCAGAAATCAATACTGTCCTTAAATAACGTGCTGCTATTTGAGGGACTGAGGATGTCACTGCCAATTTCTTTTTGCCTCAGATCTGACTTGCAGTCTGAATACAATGCAGGGATGGCTCCACTCCCTGAAGCGTCCTCTGGTTCAGTTCGTGGGCTAGACAGGCACTCATTTAGGCCATCAAAGTCTCCTAGAGGCCCTGGCAGGTAGAGTGTGGGGTCATCTGCAGTGAGGAGGTATTCAGGGCTGGACAGGATATCTGCAGGACTCTCCCTGAGACTCTGAAGGTGGGCTGCCCACATGGGGTCCTTGGCAGCCAGGGCATTGACACAGAATATGTGGGCCTTGCTTTTGGCATGGTATTTGAGAGTTTCCACCTTGAATGGTCCCGTGTAGCCTTCTATTAATCGTGACCTTCTGTCCCTGACAAAGGGGTATTCTCAGCAGACAGCACAAAACAGAGCTGTCTGTTCCTCATTCATGATCAACCATGGAAACTTTGTAAACCACGACTTCTGGATAGCGCAGGGCTTTGGGGGTTTCTTGTTTCCTCCTGTCCAGTCTGCCTCCATCGTGCTGCTCTCTGTACTGAAGGGAGCATGGCAAGCTTTCTTTTGAGGTGGCAGGTACTGTCCTTTCTCTCTGGTGGAACCCTGCATATCTACCTCTTCCATACAGTGCCCATGGCTTTTTCCTTTTGAGGAAAGAGAAAAACGAAATTAGAAAGCCTATGGTCTGGGAGCCATCAAGTATACAGAAGTAGAAAGACACACTCAGTCTAAAAATAATACCACTTCCTCTCTACTTAATCTAAAGAATATTATAACATAATATTATAATATTATAATCGAAGTCTCGACTTTCACTTATCTCAGACTCCTTATACACACCTTGCCTAACCCAGAAAGAAAACAAACAAGTGTGCTTCAAGAAAATGTTTTCTTTCAAAAAAAATTTAAAGGGTAGATACATTGGATCAAATGGCTGTCACTGCACTTTGATCAAAGCCACCTCAGATAGTAGCCCTGTCCGAGGTTCAGAGCTTACATAGGATAAAACTCCGAGGGCACGGAAACACAGGGTTTAGAGAGATCACAGAACTGGACCACACTGTCACTCTGTAGGAACTTCCCTCTGGGGTGGGCCTCACAGAGAGGTCCCAGCATTCTGCTCAGGTACTGTAAGGCAAGACAACCTATCCCCTGGGCATAGTACAACCCCAGGATGGATGGCATTTGGTAAACTGCAATGCCCCTCCCAGTACAAACAATCCCCCTTGTCTTCAGAGACTGTGCTCCAGAACCCTGGCAGATGCCTGGGTCCCAGGCTCCCTCTATACTGTGTTTTCTCCATCGGTACATAAAAGTGATAACATTTCATTTATAAATTAGATGTAGTAAACAAATAACAATAGCAAAACAGAAGATAATAATATTGTAATTAAAGTTATGGAAATATGGTCTCTCTTCTTCAAAACGCCTTTCTGTACTATATTAACCATAGTTGACAGTCAGTTACTTGAAACTATGGAGAGGCATCATGGATAAAAGGGGATACACACTGCAAATCAATGGGGCTTAGTGCAGTTCCGTCTGGTGATGCAGATGGTGCTCAGGACTCAGCTCCCTCTATTACACCTTAACCTTTCAAAGTTCAAAACTCTCACGCCCTCATGAAGACTTTTCTTCTTCAAACTAAACTGGAACTTTTTTTCTATACAGGAAATGAAATAGACAATTTTAATTCCGCTGATGCCACTTCTTAGGCACCAACCTAAATTTCAGTGGTCAGTGGCCAAGGGCTCAGTATTTTTGTTCAGTTTACAAAACCAAACACAAAGCTATTTACGCCATTACCACCAAAATGAGAGCCACGCAAGGGGAGACAAATGTGCCTCTGTGTTTCTTTGCAATCACAGCAGTCCAAAGATGCCTGTGGTCTATCTGAGGAAACCACAAGAGAGAGCAAAGTTTGTGGATCTGACTAACATGGGCATGGGCCCTACTCCCTGTGTTCTCACAAGAGGAACTGCGTTAACTCTGTCGTCTCCTAAACACAGATGCTAACACTAGGATTTGGCAAACAGCTGCTCATTTGTTTCTTCATTCACTTAGTGACAATTTTACTACTACCATGTGCCAGGCACTGTTCTGGCACAGAAAATAAAGCAGGAGGTGAGACAGTCATACCCCCTTAGGATTTCCAGTATAAACAAACATATGCTAAAGGGCAAAAATCACAGGAAGTGGTTGAGAGGGCAGAGTACAAGGGCAGGCAAGGGTGGCATCTGTGGGAAGGACAGTGGTCCTCCTGTGCTTGGTGGAGAACAAGCAGACAGGAGCTTGGCCTTACTGTTCCCACCCTGCTCCTTGTCAGTAGGTTACCCCACAGCCTCTATGCACACACCACATTCACCAAGATGACGGTTCAGAAGACTCCTCTGGTCCTGGAAGCTGCCTAGCCATGGCTTGGTCCCTTGCCCAAAACCACAGAATAGCTCAGGATTGGCAGCAGTTGGTTCTGAGTTGGGAACACAGAAGAGTCATGAGGGCTTGGCTCCAAGTCCTAACACAGAGAGGGAGGGGCTCTGCCTGGGACATCCTCAGTGTTGTGAGGCTGTAGGTGGTGTAAGAAAGTGGGAACCAAGTGGTCTGGCTTAGTGGTTTAGAAACCCTGCTGTGAGAACCCTAAGAGAATGGGGAGCAGGCAAAACCAAGGAGGGGCACAGGCAAAGCTAAAATGACATTAAATCATCAGTTCACAGGGCCAGAGAGATGGCTCGGTAGTTAAGATCACTGGCTGAGCCAAAGGACCTGATCCAGCACCTAGAACTCACATGGCAGTTTGCACCTCATCTCACCTCAAAAATCAAATGAGTGTGTGTTTCAGTTTGGAGTGTTTCAGACTGCAGATTTTTAAATTATGGACACTTGATCTAGAATAGAACATATGTAGGCACAAACATTTTGAACACAATTACTTTTGTTCTTGGCACAAAAGCAGAGAAACATATATTTAAAAATTAAAACAGAAGAGATGAAAAATACCTACATTTATACAAGTTTCTGGATAAGTTCATTTAATCTCATTAAATTGTCTTAAGAAGAAAATCAAGGCCTCGGAGGCCGAAAACACTTGAGTATCAATGTGTGGAGCTGGAGAGAGATGAGGTTTGCACTCCACAGATCCACAGGCTGTTTCCCACCCTGCACAGGGAAACAGCTCAAAGCACTAGGCAGCCAGGCATTCCCTATTTATCCTGCCCAACTTAAAAAGAGAAGAAAAGGACTGGGCTTGAGCAGATGGCAAACTTATCCAGAGAAGCCAAAGAATTGCAAAAGATTCTCCAGGATGTCCTGGCTCAGATGAGGCATTGACCTAGACTGGCCGTGGTAGTAGAGATGCAGGAATCCTTACCTAGAGATGCTGTCAGTTTGTCAGAAGTAGAGCAGTCCTTCTGTGGCTTACCCAGCAGCCTCCATTCTTCCTGCAGCAAGTACTGGGTGATGTCATCAAAGGTCACAGGAACCTGAAAGGGAAAACCCTGCTAAGTGTCAAGTTCCTGTGAGACACATCCTCCACACTGGCAGTCAGAGCCCCTACTCTATGGATTTACCCATGTGTGGGGTGGGGTGGGAAGCATCGTCGATACACATGCCTGACCTGCCGCCAATCTCTCTTGCTGTGTGGGTGCAGATCACAGTGGAAAACACTAGGAAGCCCCACCGCTGAACTCAGTCTTCTTTATGAGGCTGACCTAGGAAATCTATATCTTTACATTGTGTACATGTTCATTCACATATGTGTGAATTTTTAGACTAGAAATTGATGTCAGGTGTCTCTCTCAATTGCTTCTCATTTTAAAAAATAAATTTTTGTTTACAATATTTATGTGTATGAGTATTTTGCCTGTACATATGTACGTGTACCACATGCATGCCTAGTGCCTGGGAAAGTCAGAAGACGGTGTCATATCCCCTGGAACTGGAGTTACAGATGGTTATGATCCACCATGTAGGTGCCGGGAACTGAACTTGAATCCTCTTCAAGAGCAACAAGCATCCTTAACTGCAGAACCATCTGTCTAAGCCCCAGGGGAAAAAAAAGTTTTATATCATTCTCATCATTGAAGTAGAATTACTATTATTTGGTATATGACTTACCAAAGTTTTATCTACAAATATGCAAAAACTGAACAGTTTTAAAAGCAGTCGTAGCCAGCAAAAAGGCTCAGCAGGTAAAGTAACTTGCAGCAAAACCTGATGACCTGAGTTAGGTCCCCAGAAGCCACATGGCAAAAGAAGAGTATTGACTCCTGCAATCTGTTCTCTGATTTACCCACATACATGTATACAACATAATAATAGTGGAATGATACTGCAAAACAGTCACTTAAAATAAGCATTTGTGCTTTTGAGCACTGAGTCTTCCAAAGGCTACTGCAAAGGCTACTGAAAGGAAGCCAGACAGGAATGAGGCACATGCAAAGACAGCCTAGGGGATTCGTGTGGAGAAGTGGGAGAGAGAATCTGATCATATGGAAGGTAGATCCCAGGATGAATGCTGCACACCAGGACCAGAGTCTATTCCTATGGCTGCAAGTTTTAAAAAGAGTCTGTGACAAGAAGGTACAGTAGAGCGCACCTGCCCAGCATCGGGGAGACGGCGGCAGGACGAGATCAAGGTCAGCCTGTCATACATACATAGTGAGACCCTAGCTCTCAAAACACACCAACCAGCAAATGAAAATCTCAACTCTTGTGGCCAGGGACATAAGGCTTCTTTTTCCTGTTGCTTCCCCAGGCTGAGAAGGTGCCATGATGAAGGCTGATAGTCATATCCCCTTAGCAGCAAGGCAGAAACTGAATGTGGAACAAAGTGTCTTTTCAGCCAGAGTGATCCACAAACACCTGGCATCCCCTTTTTAAGCTACATATGGCAAACATCTTCTGCTTCCGTAGTATAAAACCTCAAATCTGCTTGAATAAGAGAAATCCCTTAGCTATGTAGGATGCAAAGTGAGTCTGAATATTCTATTTTAGCAGGTTCCTCTATTCAGCACCAAAACCCTCTCATTGTGAAGCTCAGCCCTCTTCTACCTTACCCCACAGGAGTCATTCCTCCTCCCACCCTTCTACCTACCCTGCAGCAGCCTGAGTTCTTATTCTACTCAGGCCTTTGTCGTTTGCAATGTATCTTTACTGCCAGTTGCTTTCACAGTGTTCCTTTCTCCCACAGTTTGAATGAAAATGGCCCCCATAGGCTCATAGGAAGTGGCACTCTTAGAAGGTGTGGCCTTGTTGGGGTAGGTGTGGCCTTGTTAGAGGAAGTGTGCCACTGGGGGTGGGCTTTGAGGTTTGAGATGCTCCAGCCAGGCCCAGACTAGAATCAAGAGAGTAATTTCTGAGATTTGAGATTTTTCAATTAGTGGTTGGACCTGAAAAAAAAAAAAATCAAATTCTTTTGATTCCTCCAAAATATCTGCATTCTTCTCTTTCCTTGTTAAAGGTTAAGGACGACTACTACTGAGCAGAAGAGCTTGGAAATCAACCTTAAGTGACTTATTTAAATATTCCCTGCCCCATTTCCTCATCTGAATTCAGGTTCGATCTAAGCCAATCTGAAGAAACTGTTCAAGAGAATAGGACATTCCTTTTCGTGTATACCTGTGTGTAAATACAGGCTGGCCAAACAGCTTTCATTCCTTATGGATCCAGTTGAGCTTGCCTTCAACCAAATATTCTGAAGACTGCTAAATCTCTGTAGCTAGTGGACTGAAGGGAGGGTGGGAGAGACGCTTAAACAAAACAAACAAAAACAACTGCCTTTCTAAGGCAGAAACCTTTCCAGATAAAATCAGAGCAGCAGACATACCCTTCACCTTTCCTCTTCTGTAGGCCAACCTTCCCGGGCTCACCAAGTTACTCAAGCAGGAGCTACAGGAGAGTTCCCTATGGAATACGGTTCCTTCCTTTGTGTTCTTGTACTTCCAATATCTTATTCAACGCAAATCTCATAGTACAGATGGTTATTAAATGGACACTGAGGGAGTGGAGAGGGACAAAATGGGAGAGAAAAATTCTCATAGCACTTGAAAAGATTTGTTGAGAAAATTCCTCCGTCGTCCCCCCCCACCAAAAAAAAGACCTCAAGAAAGGTTGCAAACCTGAGGGTGTAGCTCAGTGAGTAGAGAGCCTTTATCCATTCTGTCTAAGGCCCAGAGTCTGATCCTCAGCACTCCTAGCTCTATACAAAAGAACTGGCTACCAAAACACTACCAAAGACCTTAATCCTAAGAGGCTGCCTGTCTCTCTGCCAGTGTGCTCACAAGCTAGCAACCCTGTTAAGCAAGGCTCCTCCTCTGCTCTGGACCACTTTCTACCCTACCTCACTTCCCATCTCAAAGCCCCTTCTTGCCCAAAGTCTTAAAGCAAGTTTGTGGGGCGTATTTCTAAACCATGTCCACATTCTTCATGAAGTAGATAAACTAGAAATAGAAGTACGCAAGAAAATCCAGAAGCCTTTTTTCCCCCTCTCCTATCCTGGGAAGAAGGAACTAAGCAGCTCCAGGCAATTACTTCATTTCTCAGTTGCCCACCCTTTGGCACCCACTGGCGTCCTATCTCCAGCCTCTATGTCTTATAAGCAAGTCTTCTTCAAAACTCCAAAAACCAAGGAAGGGAAACCAGAAGCACTCTGGCGTCACTATGCTTGGCGAGCCCCCACCTCGGGACCACTGGCAGAGCCGCCACAAGCAGGGGATGGATGACCCGAGGGAAGAGTATGGAGTGGGATGCTCAGATCTGGAGGAGTAAGTGCCTCCTAGACAAGGCAGGTAAGTGAACTCTTCCCTGCAAGGCTAGCTCATCTGCCAGCCCAGAAGGGAGAGTGGCGCGGTGCCTTTCCCGTCCTACCTTCCCCGACTTCCCGAGCTCCATGGCCTGGCTCTGACGGCCGTGCAGCCCCCCTCCCTCCAGGCCTGTTTCAAGTCCTCCGCGGCCCACTCCGGACTTGGGCTCCCGGAGCCGAGACGACTGGGCAAGGAGACTCGCGGCACCAAACTAATCTCTCCTACAGCGGGAGGCAGTCGTTGGCTCAAGTAGTGATGAGCTGGACTGGTGTACTAGCGCAGTCTTTACAGCTGCTGCTTCCCAAAGGCAGAGAGGATCACGGGAAATGTAGTCCCGCCTGGAGAGTCCTCATCGGACTTGTGGTCCACTCCAGCCCGCATTGGTCAGCAGGCCAACAAGTTTAATCAAGAAGAGCAATACTCTTTCCGTACATATCTTTATTTGTTTCTTAAAAACAAAACAGAACAACAACACAGCATGTCACCTGTTAGCCCAGGCTGGCCTCGAACTCCATATTCTCCTGCCTAGCCTCCTGAGTGCTGTTGATTACAGCCTAGGCCATCATGCTGATTGGTGGGGGAAAGTGGAGGTACACACCTGTGCGGGTGCCTCTGTAGCTGTTCTTGGCTACTTTGTGGGTCCTTCCTTTATCCACCCTTTATTCCCCTAGTTTCACGCCCTAACACTAGAGAGGTGAGAAAGAATTGAGGGGAGATACAGAGATCCTTGAATCTAATTTCTATCTTCTTGTTTCTTCTTTGAGCATGACTACTAACAAACCACAACCAACACAATACACCCCTCCCCGCAAAGACCACCAACCAACCTATCAGGCCTCTAGTATTTCTATACCCTCTGAAAAGTTCCCAGAATTCTAAAAGTCACACCACTGCAGAAACTGTCCTCAGCAGGCAAAACCATGGCTCTGTGAGAGCACCAGGCAAATCATAGCCTCTGTGGACAATCTGAGGCAGTCTCTTATCCCCACATCTGGGATTAAAATGAAAACACATTCTTATAATATTTCTGTGTTTTTTTTTAAAGAAACCAGAATTCCAAGTTTGTCCTTACATGGCTCCCTAAAGGATAAATGATAAATCATTCTACACATCCTATACTTTGAATTTTGAGACAGGGTCTCTCATTGAGCCTAAGGGTTGTTGATTACAGACTGGGCCATCATGCTGGGTTTACTGTGTGTGTGTGTGTGTGTGTGTGTGTGTGTGTGTGTGTGTGTGAGGTGGGGTGTGGAGGAGGGGTGCCTCAGTGGGCCCATGCTGGGGCATCCCTTCCCCTGAGGGATCAGCCACAGGACTGTGTAGTGTAAAACAGAGTTTATTTAGGGCATGGGGAGGGGAGTCAAGAGGATAGTAAGAGGCACAGAGAGAGAGAGAGAGAGAGAGAGAGAGAGAGAAAGAAAAGGAAGGGGGTGGGGGAGGGGGAGGAGGGGGAGGAGGAGGAGGAGGAGGAGGAGGAGGCAAGCAGCCCCTTTTATAGTGAGTCAGGCATACCTAGCTGTTGCTAAGTAACTGTGGGGTGGAGCTTAGACAGAATGCTAACTGCAGGTATATCTCTTTATAGGCTGTCTTTATACAGCCTATACCTTAGATTTTGAGACAGAGTCTGCGATGGTTTGAATATGCTTAGCCCAGAGAGTGGCACTATTAGGAGGTGTGGCCTTGTTGGAGGAAGTGTGTCACTGTGGGGGTGGGCAATGAGTCCCTCCTTCTAACCACTTGCGAGCCAGTCTTCTCCTAGTGGCCTTCTGATGAAGATGTAGAACTCTCAGCTTCTCCTGCACCATGCATGCCTGGATGCTGCCAAGCTCCTGCCTTGATGATAATGGACTGAATCTCTGAACTGTAGGCCAGCCCCAATTAAATGTTGTCCTTATAAGCCTTGGTCATGGTGTAGGTTCACAGCAGTAAAACCCTAACTAAACAGGGTCTCTCACTGAACCTGGAGCTGGCTTTTCTACAAGACTAACTGGCCAACAATAGATAGACTATCTCTGTACTTCCAGTGCTGGGGTTATAAGTGAGGACTGTCCAGCCCAGCTTCTATATAGGTGCTGGGGCTATAAAAACCCATACAAAGACTTGTGCAAAAATGTTCATAATAATTTTATGCACAATAGAAAAAGCAACAGGAATGTCTATCAACTGGCAAATAGACAGGCAAGCCATAAGGAATGTCTGTCAATGAGCCGATCATAGTCATTTTGCAGATGATCCATGCAATGGTTACTAATTAGCAGTAAAAGGGAATGAACCACAGTTACATGTTATGTCTGTGAACCTTGGAATTGTCAGGTTAACTGAAAGAGGCCAGGCCTTTACATGAAATGTCCAGAAGGGACAATTCTGTTGAGATGAAAAGCAGATTAGTGCTTGCCCTGGGGCTAGAAGTAGGAGCGGTTGATGGTCAGTGGGCAGGAAACAATGGAAATGTTCTAAACCTGGATGGAGGTGATGTTGAAGTAACTCTAGTTACTTCCTTCTAAAGTCATTAAAGTTTACGGTTAAATTGAAAGGATTTCAGGGTGGGTGTGGCACCTCACACCAGTTATCCAAGTGCTCGGGAGGCAGAAGAGGTGGATTTCTGTAGAGTTTAAGGCCATCCTGGTCTATGTAAAGAGTTTCAGGCCAGCCAGGTCTTGGGGAAGACCACACAGGGAGACCAGGTCTTGAAAACCACACACTTGTGTATACACACACGGAATTTCAGGGAACTTGAGACCTCCAGTTCTAGGATGTTCGAAAACCCTATATGGAACTGGATACTCCCTTTCGTAACTCTTTCCTAGTCATCTTCCTGGTGTTATTATTTGCCCCCTGCCTCATTAATCTTGCAAATACAAAAAAATTCTAACCAAACTATTAATCAGTTCCTGTTACAAGATTACCAGCTGCTGCCCACAGAAGAGCTGCTATTCACAGAGGAACCTGATGTAAACATTTACCAGGTGGATCCCAATGGTGAAAGTTAGCTACACCCCAAAATTGACAACGACCCTAAACAGCAGGAAGCAGTTTAAGAGACATGACCGCTGATTCCCTTTCACCATGGGCTTCCCCCCTCCCTTTTTTCTCCTTCTTTTTATAATAATAAGGGAGGTATGTTGGCATCAGGACCTCCAAACAGGTGACATCACACCCAGGTGACAGCTCGACCCACCCATCTGTTGCCAAGGCAACAGCCACCATATTCCCAGAATCCACTTGGCCCACAGCCCACCTTTACCTGTGGCTACGTCACTTTCTATATATAAACGGAAGACCTCTCTGATCTCTCTCTCTTTTCCCTTTCTCTTCTCACTGCCACCTTGCCCCCCTCCCCTCCAACAACCCCCCCATCGTGGAAGTGTTTGGCCTGGTCTGGTTTCTGGAGCCGTACAACCATCCTCGATGATCATAACACCGCCCATACCAAACCAGATCATTTCCTATTATAACCACACACACACACACACACACACACACACACACACACACACACACGGAGGCAGGGAGAGTTTCTTTCCATATAAATTACAGTTCAGTAAAACTGCTGTCAAGAGGAGGATTGCTTGAATGTTCCAGAATTCTGTGTTGTGATGGAATCACACTGGGTTGAAGGATGTGGCCAGGGACACTCAGATCTAACACAGGAGCTTCTCAGACTTTAGAGTCAACCCTGTCCTACTACAGTTGAAGAAACTGGGGCAGAGGTGGAGAGTGACTTATTCAAGCCACAGTGAGCACTGTGATGAATGTATGGTGGGTCCATCAGAGCTGCTGCTCAGGTCCAGGCTGAACTCTCCCTCCACTTCCCTGATGGTACCAGAAAAGAGACCACGCAATAGCTTGTCAGCACTAGTTGCCAACTTTACTTTATTTGGAATGTGTTAATGCCAGAGCATGGTTCACAGGTCAGGGGCGGGTAACCAGGCACTGAAGGAAGTGGGGACCGACACCGAGTCCTGTGGTCACAAGGGAGACAACAGTGGCTGCATCCAGCTGAGCCCGTCAGTGCTTTGAGAAATCACCACCTGCAGACAGAATTTTGAGATGGGCCAGTGAGAGGCAGCATGGTCAAGTGAGACAAGATGGAGCAGGGGAGTGGCAGTAGAGGATGAGACAGAGCTGCCTGAAGGAAGTGCAACCAGCTCTAGCCCCCACCTAGGTTGTCCTTCCTCTGCATCTTCCCCACACTTGGCAATACTGTGTGACTTCAAATATGTAACTTAACCTGCCAGGTACTTCACATGCATACCTTCCAGAGTCCTCCCTGAAAGCCCGTGTAGATATCAGGCCCATTTAAGGGATGGCATCATGGGTAGACTCAGTGGAAGACTGAGATTTGAACCAAGTTTACGTGTAAATTGGAAAGGAAATAAGCAGAATGTTGAGGAGGAGAAGGGATCACAGTGGACTGGCAAAACCCAAGGAAGAACTGGACCACACACTGTGCATGTTCCTAAGGCCTCTTAAGGAGAACTCTGATCTGGCCTCTGCTGGTCCTGTGGAGCCCCTGCCCACCAGGATCCCTACCCTCTCCTCCCAGGCCAGACCCACCCTGACAGGCACTGCACTGGCAGCTGTGAATCATTGGCAACACCACTGGCTCTGTTCGGCCATCAGGGCAAAGGAGGTTCAGGATCCGCACAGGGCTGTCCGGATCCAGTCTGTAGCTACAGCAGTCGCACTGGCTCTGCAGGTAGGGTTCCTGGGCAAGAGAGGCTGGTTTAGAGTGTAGGGAACCAAGTGGAGTTTTCCTCTCTTCTCCTGGCCTTTTTCCCTTCCAGAGGAAGGGCCAAATTCCAACTGTCCCAGACTCCCAAGATAGCTTGGCCTCCCAAGGAGCCCATTTTCTTACTACAGCCCCAGCACATCTGAATACCCAATGAATGGATGCATCAGGGTAAGGATGTGGCTTCCACCCTAAGGGCATCTAGATGGAAATGGGCTAATCATGCATGGAATTGCCAGCAAGCCCTAAGTGCACAGTTGGGATCCTAAGCACAGAGCGCTGGCCTTCCAGAGCAGACCCTCCTGCCCAACTCAATAGTGACTTAATTTTCCCTGTAATCTTTGTAAAGCTAATAACTCTTTCAGACACTCATACAGTATCAAGTTCAACATCCTTGTCCCTTTCTTTACTCTCTTTTAAAAGTTCCAAATGTGGGTTTTGGTTTTTGTTTTTGTGTTTTGTTTTTTTTGTTTTTTGTTTTGTTTTGTTTTGTTTTTTGGTTTTTCGAGGCAGGGTTTCTCTGTGTAGCCCTGGCTGTCCTGGAACTCACTCTGTAGACCAGGCTGGCCTTGAACTCAGAAATCTGCCTGCCTCTGCCTCCCGAGTGCTGGAATTAAAGGAGTGTGCCACCACTGCCCTTGAGGAAGCATCCCCAAGAGGGCACCCAGGCCAGCAGCATCTCTGGGAACCAGAGAGAAAGCACCGTTGTCTTCCAGCACTAGCTAACCCAGTTTGGTGGGAGCAGAAGAATAGATGTGAGGTGCTGGGGGTCAGGTCTCCATGAAAAGGCATGCCAGTGGCCCAAGTTACAATTTCCAGGTTAGAAGCTAAGGAAGCCAGGGGATGAAGCTAGGTCCAAGGGGAGCAAGCAGAGAAAGCTTGATTCTGGGCTTGCTCAGGTGTAGACATTACAGGGAAAGCCCAGGAGGGCCTATCTATAAAAGGCCAACTCTGGGTACCCTCCTGCTATGAACATGATAGGGCTGGCCTTAGCTACTTTCCCTCCTCAAGCCCTTCTTGGCTTATTGCTTAGAGGGACACAGTATGGCTGAGAGGCATACTCTGTGTGTATACCACAGCCTTAGAGAAGGGCTCTGACATTCCACAGCCCCACTTCTGTCAGCTCTATGAGAATGGACTATGTTCCTCACATTCTCTGGGTTTTTTTCCAAGTCCTCAGATAGTGTCAAGCCCCCCAGAGTCACTGGCTGACCTGCCCCATGGAACTTTACGACAGCCCCCAGCTCACCTCAGTCATGACATTGGTGCTGGACCTGCAGTGTCCACTGCAGTAGCTCACTTCTACCTGATCCAGGTGGCAGGGACCCTTGGTGAGGTTTCTGAGTTCTGTGAGGTACCTGCAGGAGACTGGCTCCTCCTCTGGAGGTGAGAGAATAGCACCAGGACAGAGGAAGAGGCTATGACTGAGGTGGAGGAGGGAACTTTAGGGCAGAGCCTGGGATAAGGGAGCCACTATGATCCCCATGCAGGCAATCCTGGAGAAGGCAGGAACATAGCAGGCTGAACATGAGACTGTGAGGCAGAAAGGTACAGACCAGGGAAAAGCATTATACAGACTCCCCAACCTCCGTACCCAGAGTGTCCTGCTGACAAACGGGACAGCAGCTCCCTGGCTCCTGTGTGATCACTTCACCCTACAAAGAGACACCCACCATTTACATAGGAGGACATGTGTGTCATCACCCCACACTGCCTGCCTGCACAGAGACTCCAAGACCAGTCACAGATGGAAGGTACTAGGGGGCTGCCAAGAGGGCTACAGGGCCACAGAGTACCTGAGCACAGCTGAGTTCCGGGCAGTGTGGAGTACAAATGCTCTTCCCATGGAGGCATTGGCAGCTCTCACAGGCCTCCTGCCATTCAGATCCAGGCTGCAGGACAGGAAACGCTCTAGTTGGTTGCTCTCGGATTTTCTTTTCTTTTTAAAAATATTTTTATTCTTATTTTTAAACTTGTGTGTGTGTGTGTGTGTGTGTGTGTGTGTGTGGGTGTAAGTACTTGTGGAGACCAGAAGAGGGCTCAGATCCCCTGGAGCTGGAGTTATAAATGGTTGTGAGCCACCAGATGTGGGTGCTGGGAACTAAACTCAGATCTGCTGCAAGAGCAATACATGCCTTAATCTTTAATCTCTAGCTCACTCCCACACCCCTGGGATTTCCATAGTAACATCTCAGTTCTAAATCCAACCTGGGAGTTTCAGCCAGAGCAGTGGCCCAGGACTGGAGTCTGGCTAAGAGCCAGGGGGGATTTCAACCTAAGGACAGCTGGTTCCTGAGAAGGCAGAGCTTGCCTGCTGCTGCAGGCCTGGGAATAGGGAGTCAAGAAGAAGTACGGCTACACATCGGTAGATGGGGAGTCCTTGGACAAGAAAAGAGGCTATTGTCTCACCAAATGGGGAGTCCCACGGTGCCAACATTCACAGTGGTCTTCAGGAACACAGACACCTGTCTGGCTGCGGAAGTGCCCCAGCTGACACACGCAGCCTGGAACCTGTGCCTGAGTGCAGTTGCTCCAAGCCTGTGTCATATTCATTTCCGGACATGTCTTCTCACAAGGCCCCAGTTCCCCATGCTGCCATATTTCCCCAGGAGGGCACTCTGTAGGAAGACCATCCACTTGCTGTCTCTGTCAGCTCTGGAGCCAACCTGGATCACCCACTCCACTAGACATGCCTTGGGTATTTGACCTGACCTCTTCCTTTGCTGCCTCCTGGCTCTGGCTGTCATCTATCAGCTATGCCTCTCCCTCTGACCCATTCATCAAACACTGGGTCCAGACAGCCCTTACTCTATAACCAATTCTGCCCACCTCACCTCAGCCTTTGCAGTACCCTGTCACATCCTAAGGGGGCTACCAGAAACTCAGTCAGTCTCCCGTCTTTACTTGTTCTGGTGGCTGGCCCCCCTTCGTTCAGCAGCCAGGCTTGGTGCTTTGAAACTTGCAAAACCTATGTCTAAATCTACAGATCCCAGCATGGCAAAGGTGGGCAGCACCAGAAGTTGAATGCTGAGGATCTGGGGTTTCCCAAGCCAGATCCCTCCTTTCCACTCACCACACCTGGACCTCGGGAGGAAGCACCATTTAATTCCTGGCCTCACTCATATAGCCTGGCTCAGTAAACACATACTGTATTGGCAAATACCACCATCAGTAGAAAAGACAAACAGGGTGCTCTGGGATTGCAGAATGGGGAGTACTGGGCTTCAGGGCAGGGAAGTAGTCCTTGTGGACAAGAAGCAGGCCATTTCCCAAAGCAAGTAGTTTAGCCTAGGTTGTAGATAGGGCCTTCTTTCCCTGAGCAGTCTTGACTTTGGAGGGGGAAGGACAGCCATGTCTCACCCTGACAGTCCGTATGTGAGCAGATGAAGGCTCCACCTTGACAGGTGCTAAGAAGACAGAAGCAACTGCTCAGTGGCCCCCTGCCCCTCCTCCACACCCCATTCTCAACAACCCTGCCCTCCACCCAAGCTCCAGGACCTCACCAGTGTGTGCAGTTCCAGGTGAGCACAGTCCCTGAGGGCAGCTCCCGGCCCTGCTCTTCCAAGGGTAAGGTGAGGCCCCAGGGTAGGGAAAGCTGGGTGCAGGGACAGGCCTCAGGGGGAATGCACGTGCTGTTGTGTAGCAGCTGAGGCAGATAGGTTCAGTTACACTTGGATCTGGCCCTATGCCTCCCCAACTGCATCTCCTTCCATTCCCTCCCCCACAGAAACCAGAATGCAGAGGCCACACTTACCTGTCCCCCAGGGCAGCCACAACCAAGCTGGCAGGGTTCCCGCACACAGATGGTGCCAGGCCACAAGTGGGAGCAGAAGCTTGGACACAAAGTGGCACAGGTACTAAGCACCTGCCCAGGTGGGCACTCTGAGAAACACACACATGCAGTGAAAAGGGTACTTGCAGGTTACAGAGGGTCTCTTCTACCTACTGCACAGGGCCAGCAAAGATGGAGGACTGTGTAAATGAATTATCCTTAATATAAATATAAAGGATGAGTTAATAAGGTGGCTGTATTTCTTTACCATATGCTATCCCCCAATAACCACACAGAAGAATTAAGATTTATTCAAAACTGCACCTCAATAGCTGAGCAATTAAATGATCTATCTTGACCTCCTACGCTAATCTGGCTACCTCCCAGCCCCATCCCATGATACTTACATATTATTATTGATCTGGCCCCTCAGACCCTTTCTTCATGGTTCCAATTCTCCCATCCTCCTGCTCCATCCCCCATCTCCCTCTCTCTGCTGGCGGACATCCCACCCCATTCACTATTTTGCCCAGCTATTGAGTGATCGTAATTTATTGACAAATCAGAGAATACAGCATAAGGACTGTTTACACAACCTTGAGACTGAGGATTCTTGGTATAACCATTACAACATCCTGTCCCAATTGATATGAGGGCAAAGAAATCAGCATTTGAATAAACCAAGGGTAAACTTTACACAGCACACAAAACATTCTGCCTACAGGGCTGTGCAACCCCAGGCCCAGGGCACTCACCAGGACAGGCTTGCAGGTTACACTCTTGCCATTGCTGCAGGTCCAGGGCCTGGCATGGTACACCCTCAGGGTGCTCCTCACAGCTCCTGTGGCGCATCATGGTGCCCCCACCACAGACAGCTGAGCACTCACTCCAGGCTGACCAAGGTTCCAGGACTGGACACTCAGGGTATGGACACATCAGGGTCCCATTGATGCATGTGCTATGGACAATGTGCACACCCAAGGGCTCAGACCCCAAGTTGTGACAAACAGCTTTCATTCCCCAGCATTGCCCATGGCCTTGACCTGCCCCATGTCACTGACCCAAAGCCCTTAGCCTGGGTTGGCAGCATGGCAGCATACCAATTATGGCAGTCCAGCTGGACCTCCTGTGTGGGGGCCAGCTCCCATGAGGCATTAGCACTGGGCAGGCCACAGCGGCAAGAAGAGATAGGCACACAGTGTCCATCCTGTACCAGCTGACCAGGGGGACATCGGCAGCCTGCGAGAGGCAAAGGAGATTCAATGCTTTAAAAAGCCGTGAAAGTGTGGAAGGGTGATTTACTGTTAAGGAGGAAAGCTGGGGGAATGAAGAGAAAGAATGGGGATGGGACTCATTACCTTGTACAAAATTTATACATGCTAATAAAAAGGTTATAAAATCCTATGTTTGGATAAGGTTTACATAATGGGTCCCTTCAGCAGCTAGACTGGATCCAAAGCTGGTCTCACCCTCTGGCCATGCGTAGGAGACACCTCTGTGCTCCCCTATACGGCACATTGTTTTGAGACAGGATCCTAGAGACATGTAACCTAGGCTAGCCTTAAACTCAAAACGTATCCCAAGCTAGCCTCAAACTCAAAACAATCCTCATGCCTCAGGCTCTCAAATGACCCATATTTACAGATGTGGTGACACACATCTGGCAACCCAGCAGGTTTTGATGGAGCCACTTAGGAGGGACTCAAAATGGTTGCTGGAAGTGACTCAAGGACTTACTTCCCTGCCCTGTCGCGATCGATAGCTGACCTTTTCCTTACTCTACCCCTGCTGCTGTAGTGAAGAGAGCCTGTAGAGAATCCCAGATTCCCCAGGCCAGGTACCTGGGCTGCAGGGTCCCTGTAGACACTGAACACCATCCCAGAGGTCAGCACAGCTGCGAGGGCACTGGTTGGCACAGTCAAGGGTAAACACAGTGTCCCTGGTCTCACAGCTCTCTCCTAGGGTTCAGAAGTAAAAGTGAGTACTGGGGGAACTCTTGCCCACCCCACCCCCCAACAGACCCTCTCTTCTACTATAAACCACCAGGGCAGAGGCACCAATCCCCCTCAGGGGCCATTTCCAATGTCCCAGTCTCCACACCCTTGGGATGCTGGGATACTGGTTACCTGGGCAAGATCCCATATTGCAGCTTTCTGTTTGAGCCCAGGGTCCATGGCATTCTCCCTGAGAGGTGTCTCTTGCCTCTCTCCAGCGCAGCTTGAATCCTCCACTGCAGGGCACTTGGCAGGGGCTCCAAGGTCCCCAAGGTCCCCACTGGCATGTGTCTTGGAAGGAAAAATTAAAATGGAAATCAGTGGCTCAGGCCCACCTGTCTGAGGCTTTGTCTCCTCCCCCTGGAAAAAATACTGTGAGGCCTTTCACAGTCCCTTTTGTTTTTCCCAGCTGCTACTGTTACTCCATCAAGTCTCAAATCCAGCCAGCCTTAGAGGCAAGCAAGCAGGAGGCTTAGCAGATTGCCTCACTCCTAAGGACTGAAATGAACCTGTGACTAGCCCCATCTAGACAACCCCCTGCTGCTAGCATGCCAGACCCATCCTGCCTGTTGGCCTGTATCCCTCCTTTACCATTGCAGGCTCCAGGGTCAGGGCAGAGGCGTTGCTGGCTGAGCGGCACAGTGCAAAGAACAGGATCACCTGTCCAGGGCCTCCCTGTCTCAGGGTCCAAGCAGAGGCGGTGTCGGTACTGCTCAGAAGCCAGCAGAGTGACTGAGGGTGGAGGGAGGCCTGATGTGTTCAGAGGCCAGTGCCCCTCCAGGGCAGTCCTGGAGGCAGGGGCTAGGGCACTTTGGGGCAGGCAGGGCCCACAAGGTGACCACTCTGACCATCCAGTCAGAGGCAGAAGACCTAGAAGGGTAAAGGGTTTGTGCTGACCTCAGGAAATTTTCAACCCAGAAAGTCCAGTGGGCAAGCAGGAAGAGCTCAGGGTCATGATCAATAGGAAAGACTAAGAAAGGTGTCAGGGCTGGAGAGGGTACTGTTTGCCTAGGACTGTCCTGGCCTTATCAATGCAAGCTCCATGTCCTGAAGTCACCACTCAGCCCTGGGCTAACAGGGACAGGTCTCCTAAGGCCAGGATTACCTGCACACCCTTGGCTGGAACACTGCAGCTCTCCACTCCAGCATATGCTGTAGGAGGAACACATCAGGGTGGGCTTTTGGAAATAGAGATCTGCTGAGCCTATGGCTCATCAACCTGAGAGCTGTGTGTTCTGGTGCAAGATGAAAGGCCTTTAAAGTTGGGCAGCTTGGGGTCACTTGCTCTCAGGTTGGCTTCTGTTGGATCAAGGTGCCCTTGCCCCCCCCCCCCACACTTCTGCCCCGCTTTCCCCTGTTACTCACCATTCCTTACAGCCAAGCAGCAGGCGGTCCCCAGGGGCCAGGGTCACCCTAGCTCCCTCTCCTGAGGTATGCCAGCAATTACACTGCTCTGGGAGAATACAGCCTCCAGCCTGCTCTAGCAGGCCCTGTGCAAAAGGAGAAATCAGGACAGCTTGGGACTACGAAGGGACCACCATTATCTAGGTGCCCTGTACCATGCTGGCTTCTTGCCATATACATGTGTGTGTTAACAAGGTGGGGAGATGTTCCCAGCATAGAAGCAATGTGCTTCCTACAGGCAGGCACCCTAGAGAGGGGAGCCAAGGGGGTGTTGGGCAGAGCACCCCCTTCTTGAGTGTCTCACCATCTTCTGGAACTCACCCTGGGGCAGTAGCAGCCAGGCTGACAAGGTGGCAGGTCCTGGCAAAGCTGATGGCTCAGATGTGTGGCACAGAGTCCAGCACAGGGAGAGCCACAAGACTGGAACTCAAAGGGAGGTGGGCAGCTGTCCTCTGGAGGGAGAGGGAGGAATGCTGGTGGAGAGACAGCCCATGAGCACCATCTCCCACTAAACAGAGCACATGCCACATGGTCCCAGTGACACCTTTGAGAGGTCACTTGGTGATAGACAGTTCTGCTGCATGCCAAAACTATTGTCCCCAACTTTTCCAATGATTCCCACTTAGCTCATGTGCCCCAGGAAGGAAGAGGATGGTTGGGCCCCAAGATCCAGGAAGCTGCGAGGAGGAGGGACTGTGGGAGTCAGAATTGTGGAGGTTACTCCAGGGACTAGCAGGTGGGAAACAAAGGGACAAGATGAGGGACAGCTTCAACAGAAGCCAGGTGAGATAACCTGCCTCTAAGGCAGCTACAAGCAGATAAAACACAGCTGTTGAGTGGGAAATCACAGTGAGGAAGGTAGCTAGTGGGTGGGACAGAGCAAGCGTGACTGTGTTCTCAGGGCAAGGGTCAGTGCAAACCCTGGGCGTTTGTACTGACCCTCTTCCCACTCAGCCCCTTGACTTCTCATTCCTGGGCCTTACCTGAGCAGTTGCCAATGGAGCAAGGTCGGAAGTGGCCATCCAGACGGGTGCAAGGGGTACCCTCTCCAGCCTGGCCAGGTGCTGGCACCTGATGTCGGTAACGCTGTTGCACCAGGACCTTACAGGAGCAATGTGTCCAGCTGCTCCAGTCACTCCACATGCAGTCCTCTAGAGATGGGCAAGGAAGTAGGCTCAGAGGGGGGAGGGTGTCCCACACCATCCCCCGTGCCCACACCCTTCCCCTCCTTAGCTTGAAAAGGGAAAGAGGGAGTCATAGGTTCTGAAAGATCCTACTGAATGGATTCTCTCAAAGTAGGCAAAGAGAGCACATGGCAAAGGGCTCTGAAGGGAATAAAGTATGTTGTTGTGGAGTAGATATAGGACATTTCAGAGAGATAATCCAGCACGGGCAAACATTTATTCCCTGAACTTTCCAGGGAAGAAAAGCAGAGGAACAACTCACCCTGGCAGGGCCCTGGGTAGCAGGCCTGGGTGTCCAGGCCTGAGAATGTGTCATTACACTCGGAGTCCTCTTTGGTCAGCAGACAGGGGCAAGATCCAGAGCGGGAGGCTAGACCTGTGCCACAGCTCCGGGAACAGGGTCCCCATGGCCCCCAGGAGCAGATCTCTAGCAGCTGCAGACACAGCTGCTGCCCACAGTGCTGGGTCTGGGTGTCTGGGCCCTGGCAAGATAGGCTTCCATGCTGAGGGGCTGACACCATGCAGGATCGAGTGCGAACCTGGCTTCCCCCTCCACATGAGACAGAGCAGTAGGACCAGGAGGACCACATTGTCCAGCCTCCAGGCACTGTAAGAGGGCAAGGAGAGGTTAGAGTAGTGAGGTGGGGGGTAGTGAAGACTAAGAGGCACAGAGGGTGGCACTGTGTGTGTGTGTGTGTGTGTGTGTGTGTAGGGACAAGACATAAGGCCAGTAAAGGGGTGCTGTGGGGGTAGGGAATAGGATGAAACCCAAACCTGCACAGTCATCGTCTTTGCATATCACTCCCTCTGGGGTGCACGAGCTAGGAAAGAGCCTGGATTCAGTGTCTTGCTGTCCAGTAAGACAACGGTTCACCCTTTCCTGGACCATGCTTACCATTGCTGACATTCTCCGTGCAGCCAGCTGTCCCCCAGAACATGAAGGTGGGCTTCATGTAGGCACAGGGGTGGGCAGGGGACCTCAGGGCAAGGCTGGCTCTGTGACTGCTCCTTCTGACACTCCAGGGCCCACGAGCCTGATGTGGAGGACCTGGGCAGGACCAGAGGCAAAGGTGGTGGGAGGGGGTGGCAGACAATGCATGCCCTACATAATCTTGGCTTCAAGGGGGGAAAGTCCAGGGTGAGCATGTTGGTAGCTAAGAAAGGGCTTAGGTGACCAACAAACTGGACCAGGACACAGGATGGAGCAAAATCACTGATGAAACCAGGAAGCACCCAGGAATTCTGTCAGAGAAGACATGCCAGGCAGGAGACCCTTGTCACCCAGGCCCATACCTAAAGCGACTCTGTTGCCCCTGAGGTCCACATGAGTGACTGCAGGAACTCCAGGCAGACCAGTGGCTCCAGGCACAGTGGGCAGGAGGTGGGCAGGGCTGATCAGTGCAGGAGAGTTGCCCAGCCTGACAGGAACAGTTATTGCAGGCATTCTGATGCTGGCTCCCTGGGGCCCAGCTGCGGCCCTGGGCATCTGTGCATTCACAGTGCCCAACTGGCACACAGCCTCCATCCTGCTCCAGAAACCCTGGGGGAGGCAGCAGATTGATGTTGTTATCTAGACCACACCTGCCATCCCACTGAGCTACTCTGAGGTGCCAGAAAGATCTCTAGCATGTACCTTCAGAGCAGCGACAGCCCAACTGGCAGGTCTGGTTCTCCTGACACATGACTCCCTCCTGCAGGTCTGAGCAGCTGTAAGGGCAATGGTTGGCACAGCTCACCATCTCCATGCCTGCTGGGCAGCCTTCCTCTGTAGGGGATAAACCCAGTGTCAAGAGTACATGGGTGCCCCAAGACCCCTGTGGTCCCCACAGGACCCCACAGACTCATGTGTTTCAATGCTTGGCCCATGGAGAGTGGCAGTATTAGGAGGTGTGGCCTTGGAGTAGGTTTGGCCTTGTTGGAGGAAATGAGTCACTGTGGGGGTGGGCTTTGAGGTCTCCCCTACTCAAGCTCTGCCCAGTGTTGAATCTAGTTCCCTTCTGCTGCCTATGGATCAAGATGTAGAGCCCTCAGCTCCTCTGGCACCAAGTCTGCCTGTAGCTGCCATGTTTCCCACCATGATGATAATGGATTAATCCTCTAATATTGTAATCCAGCCCCAATTAAATGTTTTCCTATATAAGAATTGCTGTGGTCATGGTGTCTCTTCACAGCAATAAAACCCAAACCAAGATAAACCCTCTCTCTTTCCTATCAGTGACTCTTAGAGGTTCCAGGGTCCATTCTCCCCATTCCCCCATATCAGTATGATCTGAAACATTAGGGGCTTGACAGAGCCCTGGAGTTAAGGTATGATAAGTGCACAGAGAGCACCTTTCACTTCCAGTAAGTTCTCAGAACCCAGCTGGTCATCCAATTCATGTTCATGAAGCTAAACTGCATTTGTACATCTCAGAAGCTAACATTCTCACCTAATGGTTCATGACCCTGGTCTGAAGTATGAGGCAGGGTGCAGTATGAATGGGGATCTCCTGACAAATGGGTCTTGGAGTAACCAAGCCCCTTAGGGCTGGGAGCATTGGAAGAAAGAGCTGAAGCTGAGTGGAGAAGAGGGAGGGGAAGAGGGCTCAATTATAGTCTGGTTCAGTTTACAGCTGAGAGTACCACCTTGACAACACACTGCAAGCTCTCAGAAACTTTGCCTGGGCTAAGTGGTTCTCCAGCAGTCAGGAAGGAAGACAAAGCTGGGAAGATGTCCTAGGGATGAGCCAGGTAGTTGGTAGGTCTTTGCATCCCACCCTCAGCCACAAAGGATCCAGATACACATAAGATGGCCCTGCCCAGTACCCAGATCCAGCCATCCTTTCCCTGAACATCTCTGTTTTCCTTAGTAGCCCACAAAGTAACAGCCTGCTTCCTTCTCCATCCCATGGGTACAGTGAAAATGAAGTTAGAGGTAGAGGTGGAGAGAGCTTTGTGGAATTAAGCTCAGTAGGCAGGAAGTAGCTGTCACCACTGCAGTACCACAGGGTATGGGATTGCAGGACCGGACATGGTGCCTCTCCCCAACACAAGATGCTCCCCCATTCTTGGGTGGTGGGCTAGAGCAGCTTCTGCTCCTCAAGGATCGACCTCCTCCACAGCTGCGATCACACCAGGACCAGGGACTCCAGTGGGACCAGCCCCCAGGCACTGGTGAGAAGAGAACAGCTTTATCAGGGCTTGGCTCAGGCAGAGGGCCCCACATGATCCAGGAGATGACTGTGGCATGATCACGAAGGCTAATGCAAGGCATCAGAGCTTCTGGGGGGTGGGGGGAGCAGGGACGGGGCAGGGGCCGGGAGGAGCCTGAAGCAGGCTACTCTTTGTCCTTAGCTCCCCTCACCTGGACAAGCACGAAGGTTGCAGAAGCGACGCTCCTGGTATGCAGTCAGGATGTCAGGGCACCAATGTCCACCAGGCCCAGGAGGGTGATATGCTCGTAGCCGACGCTGCTGGCCCACCCCACAGCTGCGAGAGCAAGGCTCCCATGGGGCCCAAGATGTCCAGAAACAGTTCCCTGAGCCACAGCCAGGTCCAGGGCACAGGGGCGGCGCTGCATAATGAGAAAGATCTGGAGCCAGCAGAACCTGTCTCAGGCTCTCCTACCTGCCCCAGCTCAGGTTCAGGTTTCCTCACCTGAGCCAGCTGTGATCTCACCCACACCTGGGGCTTCTTTTCTGTATCTGATACTGATGGGTGTATGGTTTTGGCAACTGGATCTGCATGCCTTGTTCTCATAGAGAACTGAAATCCCTGACTCATGGGGCTGCTGAGGGATGGGGAACAACCCCACAGACAGTACACACATACACAGAGAGAGAGAGAGAGAGAGAGAGAGAGAGAGAGAGAGAGAGAGAGA
>JADRCH010000110.1:4909561-4973105 GCA_019843965.1 Rhynchomys soricoides
AGAGAGAGAGAGAGAGAGAGAGAGAGAGAGAGAGAGAGAGAGAGAGATGAGCGGACAGACAGACGGACAAAAGAGCCTGCTAGACTTGGCAGAGCTCAGAGCAGCTGCTAGGGATAGTAAATCGAACAAGAGGCCTAGAGTCAGACACTGATCTGAGATTAGATTAGATCATTAGATTGCTATAGAGGAATTGGATGTTGAGCTCTAGGTGTGGGTTTAGATCAGTTGTTTAGAGGCTGTGATTAGGGCCCCAGAGTTTAGCTTCAGAGTCATACCTGTACATGAGGGTAGGTTGCACGGACGTTCCTGTGAGGAGTCCCCTGTTGTACAGTTAACCAAACAGAAGCGTGTGCGGCTGCGCCATGCTGGGTGAGCAGGATCTGTGCAACTGTGGGAACAGGGAGACCATGGAGACCATGGGCCCCAGCCATCTGTGGAAAGGAGGGGTAGAGGAAAGAGTGAGTATACTTCCAAGTAGTCAGCCACTGCTCTCCAACCCTACCAGGAAGTAGGATGGGGAGGGAGGAGGCCCAAAGACAGGCCATACTAGAGAGATGTGAGGAGATGGGCTACCTGCAAAGCCTGTCACCGGCTCCAAGGTGGACCCTGCAGTCCCTATGTAAAGGAAACATTGCTCAGAAGTGTTTCAGGGCCTGCAATGTACCCTCCCAGCAGCACACAAACACTGCAGAGCATCTGCTAAGATCTCCGGAAGTGCTGGATAGAGACCCAAACACAAGTCTAGAGCTATTGGGTAAAAGGAAGGAAAATCCAGAGATACCAGCAGGAATAAACAGATACAGGAGAGGGTAAAGACAGGCTCAGCCATACCTGGCCAGGCCTAGCTCCTTCCTGTTTCCCTTACCAGGGCATTCCGGGCTGAAGCAGTATTCCAGGTCCTGAAGGGGCCCACTGCAGCTCAATCCACCAGGCACAAGTGTGGGAAGCACACATTGGCGGGTTCGGGTGCGGGTACCCAGCCCACCACAAGAGCGGGAACAAAGGCTCCACATGCCCCAGGGACCAAAGTTTCCATGGACTCTGGAGCATTCCTCCATAGAGCAAGACAGCTTCCCATGAACACAGGAGCTGGGGGAACGCACAGCCATGAGGGACAGGACAAAGTGGCCAAGAAGACCCAGCCAGGCTGGAGGACAGAGCTCAGGGTTCCCTACCCACACCCGCTAATCCCTCCTTTAGCCCCTAGCCCATATTTTAGCCCAGTCTCCACCTTGCTGGTCCCCTACCAGTTTCCACAGACTGTTTGAAGCATCTGGCCTGGGTGCAGCTCATCTCCAGGTCCAAGAGGCTGGCCCTCATCTCCCAGAAGGGTTGGATAGGATCTGAGGGCAGTGCTAGCCAACCCCAGCTCCTGCAGTAGCAAGACTGTCAACACACAGGGGCACTCCTGGGTGGGTGAACAGAAGGAGATAGTGACATTTCCCAGGAGGCTTCCTACTAGGTATCTGTGCACAGCCTCTAGTGAGACTTGGGGAAAGACAGGGAATGGTAACAGGAGGGAGGATCTTAGCCTCAGGAGACACCTAAGAGTCAGTCATCTTTCTCTACAGAACAGGACACAGGCAGGCACTGGCAGAGGCTCCAAGACTCTAAGACTTAGTGAGGCAGAAAGAATCCTGCCAGGAATCAGAAGACTCTGGATATCTCAGTGTGAGACCAATACTGGTGTTCAATGTCCTCCTGACCTTGGAGCAGCCCTTTCTCCTTCAGGCTCAGTGTCATAATCTCTTAGTCAAGAAAATGGGACCAGAAAACATCAGGATCTGACTGGCAGAGGCTACCAGGATTAGGTGTGGAATCCCAGAGCACCTATCTGTTGGACTCAACAAAGCAGAGGGAGTGAGTACCTGCCTGCCATCTGTCCCCACAGCTGGAGACAGGGATCTGGGGCCAGATAAGATGAAAGTGTGGGGGTCTTTCCCCCACAATGACATGGCAGGGAAGAGAGGGGCGATGAAGATCCACAGCGTCCGACACAGAGGATAGGGCTGCTGGTCTGTGTGCCATGCGCAGTTATGGGAGCCCAGCAGGAAAGACCTCTCAGGTTTGAGTGCTACTGAAGGTCCCATGACAAAGGGGACTGTCTAAGAGGCCACAGATACTTTCAGGGTAGGGAGCTGCCAGATGCCAGGGGCAGTGGGAACAGCCTCAGGCTCCTGGGCAGCTGAGTTCTCACCTGGACACAGGCCAAGTGATGCTGAAAGGTGCCCTCTGGACAGTGACACCCCTCCTCACAGCTCTCAGAGAAGCAGGCCACCTGTCCGGTGACATGAGCACAGGAGAAGGGGCATCCCTCGCTGGGCTGGCATTCCCGGTATAGTCGGTTTGCTGGACAACCTGTCTCTGAGACAACACTGGAGTCAGTGCCCTGTCTGATCCCGGTCTTACTACCTACCTCTGTGTCCACCATTTCTATAAGCCTGAGAGTCATAGTGTCCACCCTCTTGGCAGTGTCCCTTCTCCAATGGCTCCCCCACTATCTAGCTGTCTCCTCCTTTACTTGCTCATAACTAACAAGGGAAGAGAATGGGGGACAGAAAGAGGATTCTACAGGCACTCAAGTAACCTGACAGGACTCAAGGGTAAAGGATCATTGAGTAGAAGACGGCTGAACTCACCTCTGCAGACATGGATGTGGCAAATTCGGCTCTGCTGAGCCAGCCCAGGGCAGGGAGGTCGGGCACATTGCCTAGACCGTAGCTGCTCCCCTCCCCCACAGGAAACACTGCATTTCTCCCAGGGTCCCCAGGAGCTCCATACCCCAGGACCAGGGCAGCTGGGCACCTCATGGCACTGCAGGACACCTGACACACAGGTGCTGGGGACAAGGAAAGGGTTTCAGCAACAGAGCCTGGTCTACGTCCCCGAAGGCACCACTGTCCAGCTCCACAGCTCACTCCCAACACACTCACCAGTTGTCACAGGGCCCAGTCACCACCTCTCCAGGTTCTAGACTCTCCCAGGAGCTGAGTGTGGACCCTACTGACCGGCTCTGGTTCTCAGGGATCCCTGAGGGCCACAGGGAGTGAAGAGTGAAGACTAGACAGCACCACAGCCTCACCTTACCCCTTATCCAACACTCCTGCATTCTAGAACCCCTTCCAACATTGCCCATGTCCTGAAGGAAGGAGAGCAAACTCCTTAACCTGGACTAGTCCAGGGTACAGGAAATGCAGGGCTTCCAGTTCCCAACCTATAGGCTGGGCCGGGGCCCTATGCGTAGAGGAGATACCAAGCCAGGTAGAGTGATACTGCAGCTCAGTGGGCTGCTGGCAGGAGGTGTGGCAGGGGTGAGGGGAAAGGAGGCACTACTGACCCATGGCTCTAGGCTGGAAGTGGCAGTGACAGTCAGCTGGAAACACACAGATCCCATCCTGGGAGAGCTGCCCTGGGGGACACCCACAGCCAGATTGGCAGCCTGCAGAGACTGGCTGGCATGTACTGCTAAGGGACAGATCCTGACAGGAATGAGGGCATGGCTGCCCACAGGGTAAGAGATCCTGGCCTCCTCCACAATCTAGGAAGAATGTGAAAGAGATAGTATTAAGGAGCTATCCCAAAAGGTAAAAGCCTCCTGTTATGCCCACACTGACCCTGCCCTGACACCTCACTCAGAACCATGGGCAAGTACCTTGAGGTTGCCCTTTGAACAGTTCTATGTACAGTGGTAGGCAGAGGCAGAGGCAGAGGCAGAGGCAGCCTGTCTCTAGACCTACAAGGGACTCTCCCTTACCCCACCCCCAAAGCCTTCACCTGTACACAGGGCAGAGCTGTTCCGACAAGGGCGACTCTGTTGATGGCCCCCAAGACAAGGCATGCCTCCATCAGAGGTGGGAGGATGGCTGCACATCCGGCTCCGATAGGACTGCCCCAGGCATGCATCACAGGGAGACCATGGCCCCCAAGGGCTCCAAGCTCCATCCACTGTACCAAGGAGATAGAATCATCTGTTTTGGAAGGAGGCCTTAGGTCTTACATTTGGGGCTTCTGGGACAGGGTCACAGGCCTCATGGGAGCATCACACCTGGGCATGCAGTGGGGTTAGGGCAGGCCTCCATTTGATGCTGCACTCCTGTTTCCCCTGCCTCCTCAGGGCATGGGGCACCCCCATGCTGGGGTGCAGGGCAGACACAGGCCCTGGAGCGGGTCCTTGTTTGGCCCCTGCAGGGCTGGGAGCATGCTGTCCACTCTGACCATGGACACCAGTCTCCAGACACTGTGAATGGTAGGGTAGGCATTGGATATAGTTGTTATAATCCTGAGATTATTCTCCTCTCACTCCTTCTCCCACCCTCACCCTGCAAGCTAGCACATACCTTGGCAGGGAAGGTCTGTGCAGTTAAGCCTCCCCTCCATGCAGGTGCTGGGCAAAAGCAGGGCCAGAGGAAAAGATGACAGTTTAGAATGGCCTAGGCCACCACAAACTCATCTGGCTTCTGCTTCCTTCCTTTCCATCTTCGCACCTTCATGGTGTAGTCTATTCCCTTCTTTCTATTTTCTTATTCTTAGAAGCCTATCTGTCCGGTCAGAAGGCCTTTTGGGATAGCACAACAGGTGTGCTGTGTTTGGTAATGACTATAGGTGACTTGCAGGTAAGTGAAGTAGGGCGGCAGGAATAAACACCCTATCTGTTGTTTATTCTCTCCTCAGGAACAAATACTCAGCCTCAGCAGACACATGGAGCTGGCTGCCTCAGTTTCCCTTCCTATTAGATGGGTGTTATGGGGCCTGCTCTACATCTTCTCCAGAGGAGGGGGAATCTAATGTACCACTGTCTGAGCCCCCAGGGCTTATATGCACAGACACCAGGCAAACCACTCTTGTCAGCTGGCTGCCTCCTGTCCCGAGAATACAGCTGTGGCCTCTCACCAGTGGTTACAGCCATCGGGCCTCATCAACTGAGTGCCTGGATGGTGGCGCTTCCCGGTCAGCAGATCCAGGCAGCTGCAGTGACTGGGCTGCACACAGATGGCCCCATCAGCACTCAGTACCTTGCCCAGGGGACAGTAGCAGCCTGGCTGGCAGAGCCACAAACAGTGCTGGAGAGCAGAGAACAAGCAGGGGTTTAGTCAGCAGGAAATGGCCTGTGGTGGGGAATTAGGAAGATTCCCAGACCAAGTTGGAAGGGTGGTGGGTGGGTGTGATGGTTAATCTTGATTGCTAACTTGATTTAGAATCACCATGGAAACAAAACCACACCCTAATTGTGAGTAGTAGCATTCCATGTGAGGGGGTCCTGGATTGAGTCAGAGAGGAGCAACCTCATCCCTCTGCTTCCTGATTATGGATGTGATATGACCACTGCTCTCAGTGCCTTTATGCCTTCTGCAAAGCAATGGGCTTCCCCTTCTAACAATGCACCTGAAAAAGCCCTTCCTTTCCGAACTTACTTTTGTCAGTATCTCGTCCCCGCCATGAGTAAGGGGCACTGTGAGAATGAAGGGTGCCCAGAGAGGAGAAAAGCATGACTTTACAACTACTTTTTTGTTTAAGAACTTATGAAGGGCAGGAAGGGAGCCAGCATGTCCCTGAGTCCCCTGCTGCTGAGGAGGCAGTGGGGAGCAGGCCTACAAATTAACCCCTCAGCTCACAAGGAATGTATTTGAAAGCTGGGGCCCAAGAGATATGAAACCCTAATTCCCAGGAGTTGCAGACTCAGTGTGGGGTCTGCACTGATTGCCTGGGAACTGAGGCATACTCAGACCTCCCTAGCACTCAGGGAGTAGGAGCCCTGGAAAGCAAGGGAGGCTGTGTGGGAAAGAGCTGGGAACAGGCCTTGTTCAGGATGACCTGCAGAGACCTTGCCATTCTAGGTGAATTCTCTTGTACCCCTTCTTCCTCCCCTATCACCTCTCTGGAGCCATCCCTGGCCCCCAGTATATATATGGCTCAGGCCTCAAAGCGTCATCTTCATCTTCAGAGCTCTCACTATGTCCAATCTTTAATCCATGTCTATCTTCCTTCCCCCAGAATGTAGGATCACAGATTCAGAGACCTTGTCTGTGTTTGCCTCCATCTGTGTCTACAGTGTCTGTGTAGGTGTTCAGAAACACACACACACACACACACACACACACACACACACACACACTTTGTAAACCAAAATGTTTGTAGCACTTAAGATGATATAGTAAGATGATTTCCCCCTCCCACATATTTATGCTGTGTTTGCAATGGTATTTTAATTTAGAAACATTGGCTGTACCAAAGCCAAGGGCTGCTAAGACTGGCTCTCTCATCAGCAAGACAGAGCAAGCTTACACTGTTGTAAACTAAAATCCAGGGCCTCAACCATCCCCACCAGGAGGTCTGCCTCATTTCTCTCTGTAAGAGATCATGAGCCCAAGGCCATTCTCATGTTTCCCTCAAGATGATTCTCGGAATAGCCAAAGGTCAGGTGGGAGTATCAAGGTGGACCAGACTCACCACAAGGTCATCACAGGAACGGGGACAAGGCGGGCCACAGGGGCTGTACTCTGCCCCTTCAATGGTACTGCAGTTGGTCACTGAGAGGACAGAATGGGCTGAGAGTAGGTTGGAGACTTTGGCCTGCCTCCCAAGACTGCTTCCCAGCTTCTTACTCTTTGTTCCTGGGACCACCCCATCCACAGAAGGTACCTGGGCATGGTTGAGCCTGGCAAGCCTCCCCCTGGGCCTGAGGTCCCTCACAGAAATCCCCCAGGCCCTGGGGTGACGGCTGGTCACAGGCTCGGGTCCGGCTCCGCAGGCCTCCTCCACAGCTCCGACTACAGCCAGACCAGGGGCTCCAAGGACTCCAGCCCCCTGCTTCTGAAGGAACAGCAGAGGAAGGAATGTGAAAAGGTTTGAGATTGCTAGAGGTTGCTAGTACAAGGATGAGGTACCCCAGAGATGGCTCCACCCAGGGCCTCGGGGAAAGCATCAGCTTAAAGGGCCACTTACGATTACATCCTGGCAGGAGGCATGGCTCTTCCTCAGCCTCAGGGCCTGGGCAGAGGGTTGTGGGGGCAGCCATTGTGGTCTGTACAACCAAGCTGAAGGGTGCCCTATTGGGGGGCCTGGCACAGAAGCGGTGCCGGTGGCGTCGAGCAGGGCTGCAAGAGGCTGAACACACACTCCATGGAGTCCAGGATGACCATGCAGGTTGGCCTTGGGGTATAAGGGGACAGAGAGAAGGAAAGAAGAGAATGATTCAATGTGGTGAGGTACCATGACACCTTCTGCCTTGGGTCTCCTGAGGCTTGTCTCCCACTCCAACCCAGACCCATGGCTGCCAGGGATGGGAAGCAAGGGCACACGAGGAGTGAGAAGCCTTTCTCACCTTCCTCACAAGGCCAGGAGCTGCAGTTAGTGATGAGTCCAGAGATGCAGGAGCTAGAAGGAAAAGCAGAGGCTTGGGTACACCCCAGGGCTACTTGGTACCTGCAGAGACTATGCTCAAACTCTAGCCCCTGGATCTTACAAATGTGACCTTTATATATTTGGACATAAGATCCTTCCAGAGGTAACCAAGTTAGTAAGGTTTTTGGAGGGGGTGTGGCCAATCCAGTGTGACCTGTGTTCTTGTAAGAAAAGGGTATCTGGATGCTGACCTACACAGGGGGAAGATGATGAGAAGAGGGCGAAGATAGCTATCTGCAAGCCAGAAAATGCCAGATTGGTGCCAAAAAGGAGAGTTAGAACAAATGCTCCCTCAGCCCCCAAGAAGCACCAGGTCTGCCAACACCTTGATCTAGGACATGGGTGATCACCAATAGCTGTTTATCAAGTCCCCTACCTCCAGAACATATACATGTTTGTATGCATGTGTATGTGTTTGTGTGCATGTATATATGTATATGTACATGCTTGATGTGCATGTGTGTATGCATGCATTCATGTGCATATGTGTATGTATGTGCATGTATATAGGTACGGTAACAAAACAGTTACAACAATCATAGAAATTAACACAAGTAGGGAGAAAGAAGACAGGTGATTTTTCTTTCATTACTGGAGATTTAATTGACTGTCTTACACATGCCAGGCAAGCTTTCTACCACTGAGTGTGTTTCCAGCCCCTGAGAGAAGACAGACAAGGATGGGTAGCTGGAGAATTGCAGGCAGGATCAGATGGCAGAGCTGGTTGGTTGTGGCTAGGGGAAGGATGGGCATCTATTTGGCCAACAGGAGCCAATACCCCCTGCTACTGAGGAGAGACAGATGGGTATACTTGGGTCCTCAGGAACCACAGGGCTACTGCAGAACTAGGGGTGAAAGGGTCTTACCAATTCTCACACGGAAGAATCACAGCACTGCCTGGGGAATAAAGGCGCCCTCTGTGGGCACAGGGGCAGTCCTGGGCAGGCACACATACATTGTTCTGGAATGGAAAACCCTTTGTCATCCTGGCTCCAGCCTGCTCCAGTCAAAGCCAGAACTCAGTTTCCTAGTCCATCTCAAGTGCCACCCAGATGCCTTCCATAGAGCTCTACACAGGTCCCTCTCTCAGTGGGTAAGAGCAGATCCTTAGCTTAGGATCACATGGGCACATGGGCCTCAGGAAGAAAATGACCCCCTTCCACTGCAAGGCATGAAGCTGAACTGTCAAATGAAATTAACTGTGTGAGATATTTATTTTTCATATGAACCATGCGACTTGAGCAACAGGAGAACACCCTTTAACAACCCCTGCAACTATTTTCTTTAAGGAATGTAGCTGCATCTCTAGCCAGCACCAGTAGGCAACCCTGAGTTATGTCTTACTTATCAATTCCACTCACCTGATTTCCCAGTCTAAACCTGAGCACTCAGTAGGTGCTCAGCATATAGTTGGTGGTGGTAAAAGGACACACATTTGAAGGAGTAAAATGTATAAAACACTTCTCTGATTCCCCCATCACTTTTATAAACAAGAGAACAGGTATCTAGGGTAACTTTAACTCAGTAGACTCTTTGTCTCCAGTCTGAAACCTTTGGCACCATTGCCCAGGTCCCTGGCTATCTCTTCTCTGCTAAACCAGGGTCCCAAGCCATGAGGCAGTCCCAGTGTGGCCAGGCAGTGGGATACTTACTAGCAGGAGCATTCCAGAGAGGCAGTAGCAGCCAGGGTGGCAGGTCTGGTTAGCCTCTCTAGGAATGCTGAGATGGGCACAGGAGGCTGGACCCTGGGCACAGTCCAGCCATTGCTGGTCCTCGGGACACACGCCTGGCATTGGTCCTGTAGACACATGTGACAAAAGGGCAGCACAGAGCCTGCCCACTCAGCTTCCTTCTAGGATCCTAGCATGGGAGAGGCACCAGCTCTGGGTATTGCTGAGGTTGTCATAGAGGTCATACTGTTTTAAGGGACGGGGCTGCAGTGGCAAGGGTGTTTGGAGTGTCCTAGCTTGATGGGAATGAGAACTAGAGTCTCCCTAAGGCATCCCTCACCTGCACAGGGCTGCAGGCTGCAAGTAGAGAACTCAATAGGGCTGTTCGGGCCACTGCCTTGAGTGCGGTTTCTGTAGCCACCACCACAGGGCACTGAGCATGGAGTCCAGGAGCCCCATGCTGCACCAGGGCCTATGGGTAACATTCAGGTCACCGAAGGTCTCCCCTTCCATACCTGGCACACCTCCTTCCCAAACTCAGATATCCAAAGACACCACTTCCCTCTCATCTTGTGTAACTTCACCTGCAGGATCACCTCCACCCTCGGAGACCTGGTGCCTTCAGAGAAGAAGTGGGCTGGCCTCTAGGGAGGGTCTTTCTTAGGAAATGGACTAGCAAGGCCTCTGGCGACCCACCTCTTAGGACCCTTAGGGAAGTCCTGAGGGGTATTCTTGGTTTCTCTCTGGAAGGAACACTAGGTTCCCACTCTCACCTCGGCATGGCCTCAAACTGCAGAATTCAGCATCTAGGTTGGGACCTTGACACTCGGCACCCCCAAAGGCAGCTGGTGGTGCAGTGCCTGCTCTGAAGCGCCGTCGAATGCCCACATTACAGCTTTGGCTGCAAGGGCTCCATGGAGTCCAGGGGCTCCAGCCACAAGCCACTGCCAGGGTGAAAGGGCAGATGTCTGAGTCCAGGGCAAGCTGTCCTGGACCCTGACTTTTCTGGGACATTACCAACACCCTAGGAGGCTATCTCTGAAGGGTCTAAAGTCTCTCATAATCTTAGCACTGACCACCACATGAAGGGAGTACCTGGACAGCGCTCTGAGGTGCACACCATTTCTCCAGAGATGCAGGTGCTGCCAAGAGATGGTCCAGTGAGCTCTAATCCAGTCCACCCAGCCCTTGCCCTTGAAGCACTGGATACCTTCCTCAAGGACCAGGGAGCTGGGCCACCAAATATATAACATGAAGTAAATGCTGTGACTTGGACTCTCAGACCTCCCTCCCAAATCCAGTGGGCTCCATGATGCTGGGGATGAGGTTGGGGGCTTGGGGGGTGTTAGAGTGCCCTCTGCTGGCAAAACATGGTGTCAGTCTTGAGAAACTTCAAAGAACAGAATCCAAGGGATCCTATGTAGAGAATTACATTCAAGAAAGAGAAACCCCCTTCCAGAGGGGCTCATGACCCCCCCCGTTGGGTAGCTATGACAACTGATGGGTGCTGGTGGAAGGACACTCTATTTGCTTTCAGGACATGATGCCTGATGGGTGGACCATTCTCCAGTGGATGGTTCCCTACCCATGAGTACGTAGAAAACAACCTTAACTTAGAAGGGATTGGGGTGGATCTGGAAGTAGTTAAGGGGAGGAGTGAAGATGAAACTGGATCAAGATAATTATATGCACATGTGGATTTGCCAAGGAATGAAATGATATTTTCAAAAGGAAGCCCCTCTTTAGTTTGTAGTTCCATTCTACAAAGCACCTCTGCCTATCTGAAACCCAGTCTTCCCACAGTTGGATTGGATGAACAGTTCCTGTAGACACTGTAGACACCTGCGTTGTAGCCAGGTAGTGTCTCATTCACTGCAGTCTTCTCAGGAACCATGTCTGGTGTGTGGTCAGCATATTCAGCCCACTGCCCTCTGACCCCACCCACCCCCACCCCCAACACGCACCAATGAGAGAGTATGTGAATGAGACCATTTCTGCCTAACTCTGGAGCATAGCCCTTCCCATCGTACCACCTCTCCCCTGCCCTGTCCCCACCCCATCCTCCACTGATAGCTTACCAGTTGTTGCAGTCTAGACGAACCACTGCTCCTGGTGCATAGAGCTGCCCGTGCAGCTGGCAGGGGCACTGGCTGCGGGGCAGGCAGCTAGCATTATGCAGGAAGAGGCCAGAGGGACAGTTGCAGCTAGGAGCACAGGAGCCAGTGCACTCCACCCCAGGGTCCTGCGCCAGGCACAACTGAGGGCATGGACCCCCTTCCTCCTGACATTGCTCTGCTGAGCGGAATACCATGTTCCCTGGGCACTGGGCTAGATGAGAAGACAGAGAGGGTCTGAGCCAGGAGAGATGCTGACAAGGAGGAAAGCCTGAATGTAGTAACTGACAGGGCAGAGGTGAGGAAGTCCCTCCCCACCAGTCCTCTCTCATTCCCTCCCCTTGTCCTAGAGCTTGGCTCCACTGGATATGAATGCTCTTGAGAATAGGAGGACACCAGTGTCTGGGCCAGGAGGAATGCCCAAAGGATCAGGGATCAAAGAAAACAGACTTCATAGGCTGATGCTGCTCCATGCTGAGTTTTGCCAGTGAGTGCCTACAAGGTCACATACCCTATCAGGGACAAGTAAAGTGTCTGGTCTGGTATCTGGTTCACAGCAAGTGGGAGGAGGAGGGGAGGAGGAGAGACACTGGCATCCCCGAAGGCTCCCTAGCTCTCTGTGGTATGTTCTGAAGTCAGAGGTCAGATAAATGAAAAGAGAAGGCTGGAAAGGTCAAACCCCAGGGTGGATGTGGCCACCTGGAGAGTGTGGAAGACATGTGGCACCTGTGCATGGATGCATGTTGCAGTCTCTGGTCTGAGTGTGGGGTCCGAGGCACACAGGGTTCCCAGGAGCAGAACCAGAGCAGCTGCGCCCACGAGTCTGGACGCCACCATTGCAGGAGGCTGAGCAGGTGGACCAGGAAGCCCACAAACCCCAGGCACTTGGCACTGTCAGGAAGAAGAGAGACCATAATGGCAAAACACAGGCAGGGGAGGAAGGGATGTCAAATAACCCCAAATAATATCAATCAAAGTTTCCCATTTTAAGGAGACTTTGAGTGGGGGTGAGATGGGATGTCATGGGGACATCCACCAGGTTGGCTGTTTCCCTTCCTTCCTGGGGGTCGGACTACGTCAAGAGGTCATTCTCTTTCATTCCTTTTTCCACCAAAGTTCTCAGCCACACCAGGAAGGTAGGGCTGTACCTGGGCACACAGGGGGGCTGCAGGGCTCCTCCTGGGTGGCCTCTCCGGGACAGAATGTGTCCCTGGAGTCGGGGCACAGCCGAGAACGCTGCCGCCAGCCAGGGTCCTCCCCAGGGACAAGGCAGCTCTGGGAGCACGAGGACCAGGATGTCCAGGATGTCCAACCTGGTATCTCTGAAAGGAAAGACGGTTATAGGCTTGTTGTATACAGACAGGCTGGCCAAAGGGTTGGGGGTCTGTGTCAGGTCCAGAAAACCAAGAGGCTATGAAGGTTGGGTTTACCTCTATGGCTCTGTTATTAGAACCCTATTCTGTGCTCCATGTCTCACCCTTCCCTAGGGCACGGCCTTCCATGGAACCTGCCTGAGCTCATACCCATGCTTCTCCATGGTTCAGACAACAGCCCACAATACATCCCCAGTCAGTCGCTCAGCCCAACTCTTCTAGATTTCTCTATATGGAAAATGTCAGTTTTCTGTGATGTGTGACCACTCATCTGAGATCACCATTCACTCTCCACTGATTCTAGGACCCTACTACTCAGCTTCCTGCCCTCATTCCCTGTTACCCACCACTCATTCTGCCTTGTAGACCAACAGCAAGTTGCCTGTACTCCAGTGACCTCCCTTGCTCCCCACATAGCCTGAGACAAAGGGGGCAAACTGGTACCTTTATCCTTCCTCTAAGAGTCCTACCTGCCCTGGGTACCTGAAGCACATAGCAGCTCGTTCTTCCAACCGCTGCAGACACTTGTCCCTGCCTCCAGCCTGCCCAGGTATTCAGGAAGTCTGCATGAGAGCCTATCTGTCCCATCCCAAAGCCCACTAACCTAGCCTGGTTCCAGGACCACAGCTTGGATGGGTGGGCACAACTCGCTACAGAACCAACTGCAGTTTCTGTTGGCATTGTAGTTCAGCCAGAAAAAGGAGATATGGAGACACCAGCCTCCTCCAGTACAGTTTCACTCACTAGCCATCTAAGGTACCAGTCAGGTCAAGGAGTTGGGAAGAAGGCGGTCTCCTGTTTTACAGTACCTGTCCCACAGTCTGTGTAGCAGGCCTGCAGTTCCTGCCTGTCACCTTCACAGGGGGAACCTCCAAATGCCGCTGGAGGGTTGGTGGGGGACCTGAAGAGAGACTTTCCTGGGCATCCGCCTTCCTCCATCACCACCCAGTACGCCTGCCTTCCCTATCCTTTTGCGATCTGTTCACCGCCCTTCCTACTAGAGCAGTCCATGATCCTCTCTCCCCATCTCTTCCATTCTTCCCACAGGGTCACACCTGAATCTGGCCCTCACTCCAGAGCCACAGGAGCGATCGCAAGTAGTCCAGGTGGACCAGGCAGACCAGCCACAGGGCTGGGAGCAGGCCCCTGGCTTACACAGCAGGATCCCCTTCTCACATATGCTGCAAAGAGCAGAATGGGAAGGATCCATCAGCACCAGGAGCCTCTCTTCATTCAGCACCATCTCTTGATCCAGAGCCCTCCCCTGGCCCAGCACCCTCTCCCACCCCAGTACTCAACCCTGGACTAGACCACCCTTTAGTGTAGCATGCTCACCACTGGCTGCAGTTGTCCTGCAGGAAGGCCAGTCTGGGCTGCAGCAGCTTTTGGCCCACCAGGCAGGGGCATTCAGAGAGGGGCAGACAGTGAGAGTCCTGGAGGAAGAGCCCAGGAGGGCAGCGGCATCCTGGGTGCAAGGAAAGGTCATTTAGAGACAGTGCCGAGCTTGGGAGGGCACCTCCTACTTCCTCTTTCTGGCTCTGCCTCACCTTCCATACATTGCCCACTGCAGCTTCTGTTGGCTTCAGGGTCCAGGCAGGAGGCTGGACATGGGGGTACTAGTCCCTTCTGACACTGCTCAGCATTCACATGCACACGGCCTGGCTCACAGTCTGAGGGGAGAAGAGCTCAAGCAGGGTGGGCACCAGAAGATCCTGAGACAAACCTTGGGACTCTACTGTAAGAGGTCCCCCCCCAGCCAACTCCCCTTTACCTGTGTCACCTGGGCAGAGCTGCAAGTTGCAAGGTGCCTTCTCATGGGAAGGCCCAGGGCATGGGGCACCACCATTCTTGGGTGGAGGGTCCACACAGCTTCTCTGGCGACTCTGGTGGCCACCTCCACAGGAGACACTGCAGGATTCCCAGGGCCCCCACTCTGCCCATGCCCCAGCCACTGTAGAGGAAGAAGGGGATCCACCAGAAAGACTCCAAGGAGATAGGCTGTGTAGAGAGGGGAGGGCCAAGCCAGGGAGCTTCTCCCAGCCCCATTGGAGGTCGGTGGCCTGGCAGCCAAGGGGAGCATTCTAGCAGTTCTAAAGTCCTTGTATGGTGGAAAACTGCCTGTGCATGAGAAAACCAATGAAAATGGCCCGGTAACTCCAAGAATAGAGTTCCAGCCCTCAAGTGATGCACATCTGGCAACAGTGATACAGGGATGGGGAACCTGAAATAGAAGCTATGGAGAACCTGGTGTGTGTGTGTGTGTGTGTGTGTGTGTGTGTGTGTCTGTCTGTCTGTCTGTCTGTCTCTGTCTCTGTGTGTCTGTGTGTCTCTCTGCTCTCTCTCTCTCTGTGTATATGTGTGTCTGTCTCTGTCTGTCTCTCTGTCTCTGTCTCTCTGTGTGTGTCTGTGTATCTCTCTCCTCTCTGTGTGTGTGTGTCTGTCTGTCTGTCTCTGTGTGTCTCTCTGCTCTGTGTGTGTGTGTGTGTGTGTGTGTGTATGTGTGTCTGTCTCTGTCTGTCTCTCTGTCTCTGTCTCTCTGTGTGTGTCTGTCTGTCTGTCTCTCTCTCTCTCTCTCTCTGTGTGTGTGTGTGTGTGTGTGTGTGTGTGTAGGGGTACCCTCTCAGCAGCACACAGAGCAAGCTGGAAGCCACTGTGTTCCAGTGACTGAACAAAAGGTCTATAAGGACTTCAGGTACGGAGCCAAGGACAAGTGAGCAGTAGCTAGCTGTCACTTAAAACACCCACTTATGTTTTCTTCCTTCCTTCTCACACAGGGAAACATGGATGGAGGGAGGTAGGACTGTGTAGGAACACCAGTTTACAGCATGAGAACCCTGAGTGAAGAGATTCCCTTGGGCTACCTCAGGCTACCTACATGATCACATGGATATCTTTGTGCTAGAGTCCCAAAAGACTGGACACAAGGAGAACAGGGCACTTATTGAGGGTCTCTGATATGATCCAACCAGGTCTCCCACAACAAGCAGCTAACCCCTACTTCCTTCTGGGGTGCTAGGCTACCTGGGCAGGCTTGCACAAAGCAGGACTGGCTACGGAACTGGTCCAATAGACAGCTGCCTCCAGGCAAGGCAGGTCTCAGTAGCTCTCGGTGCTGGAAGATGAGGCCTAGGCCACAGCTGCGGCTGCAGTCACTCCAGACAGACCAAGGTGCCAAGACACAGTCTACTGCAGGGAACAGCACACCAGGGCTTAGAAGGGGGCTCAAGCAGGAACAGGACCCTCGGGACCATGCCTCAGGCCATCACGTACCACAGTCATCCTCATCAGAGCCATCCTGGCAGTTCACCTGAAGGTCACAGCGATGCTCAAGGGGTAGACACTCCCCACTGCCACAGCTCAGCTGACTTGGGGAGCAGAGGGCCCTTGAGGCTGGCAACCCAGGGAGGGCAGTAGTAGGCACAGTGAAGGGCTCAGCACTTGCTGCCAATTGGTAATTTGAGGATAGAGAAGGGAGCCACATAAATGATTTCTGGCTGGATGAGAAACTGAGTCCCTTGAACTTGAGGCCAAGATCAGGACAGTTTGCTGAGAAGAGGCTCTGGCCTTTCCACTCCTCCCAGTGCTTCTGGCATCCTCTACCCAGGTTGAGCTCACATAAGGTCTTTGTTCTACACAGTTTCACAGTTTCTCTACTTGTAAGTATCCAGAGAGAAGTCAGTGTATGCAGAACAGACTTCTCTTTGGTTATCCTCATTCTGAATGGGTTCTCCCTGGAGTGCCAGTTACTATAATTGATTAACACTTTTTCTTTGGATTGGAAAACCAAGCTTTGATGAAAATGATCTACCTTGGATGGATGGATGGATGGATGGACAGATGAGTAGACTATGTAGATAGATGGATGAATATGTGGGTACATGGATAGATAGATGGACAGAGAGATGAGTGTGTGAATGGGATGGCTAAGTAGATGGTAAGTAAATAGAGAGGTAGGTTGGTAGGCAGCTGGAAGAGTAAATAAATGAATGCATAGACAGACAAATAGACAATGGATAGATAATAAGATAGATAGCAAATGGATACGTGGGAAGATGGGTAGATAGATGGGTCAATAGATTAATGGATACACATTTGGAGAGAGGGATGGACAGATGAATAAATGATCAGATGCGTGGATGTGATGGATGAGAAGATGGGCATGGATGGGTAGATTTAAGGGTATATGAGTGGGGGTTAGAGACAGCCCAGTGGTGAAGAGCACTACTTGCTCTTCCAGAGGACCCATGTTTGATTCCCAGCACCCACGTGGTCTTTCACAACCATTTTAATTTCAATTTCAAGGGATACAATATCTTTATTTGGTCTCCATGAGCACACACATGTGGCATACATTTATACACAAACACACACACACACAAATAAAAACAATAAAAATATGTTTAAAAAGAGCAGGTGAATGACAGATACATAAAGAGGTGGATGGAGCAATGGATAAGTGGGTGGGGGGATGGGCCAGTGTGGGGGGATGGATGGGTGGATACATCGACAGGTAAGTGGGAATGTAGACTGATGGACAGTTGAGTAGCCCCAGCAGCCAAATAGGTTTAACAAAACAGGCCCAATGTTTAACCTGTTCTCTTCATCATCGTAAAGACACTGGCGCTCCTAGTCATTTTTACAATTTCTCTTCATTCCCTGCTGCTCCAGCCCCTCCCATATCCTTCCCACATGAGCTACCCAGACCTGAAACCCTCTTGCCATCCCCAGTGTGTAATGCAGTCCCTCCAGCTCACCACAGTGCTGCTCATCAGAGCCATCAAGGCAGTCCTCCCTCCCGTCACACAGCTGCTCCTGCTCCACACAGCCCAACACATCACAGGGCACCTTCCCAGGGCCACAGCGCATGGGTGGGAAGGGCCTGGGGCTGACACTTTGGCCTGCAGACAGGACACCACCACAGGATGCCAGCTGACTTGGGGACCAGCCACCCCTACCCTTCTTCCTTGGTCAGTTCCTAGCAGCCCCTAACTTCTCTCCTCTTAGCACCTTGGATACATCACTTTCTGCCTTTCTTGAGGTAATGAAAAAGGAGTGAGTTGAGTCAGGAAGGCCCATTATAGCAAAAGATGATGTGGAGCCATATGACCTTGATCTAAGTGATGGACCTCTTGTGGCTTCTGCTCTTCACAGAGAAGCTGGGTTCACTCGGGTTTTTCAAGCAGAAGAGTCTTACCAACAGGAGTTCCCAGCGTGACTGAGTGTGGGGGATGCGCCGTCACAGCTGCCATTCCTGGGTGTAGGCTCTTGGCACCAGGAGGGAAGGTGGAGGTGGTGGTCAGTGTCTGCATGGACTTCCCTGAAACAAGTAGAGGGCCCTCAGAAGCACGGATGAGACCCGCTGTCTCCCCTGAGGATGGAGGGGAAGTGAGACTCAGCTCCCTGGCCTATGAGAGGTGGTGACACAGACTCTGAAGAAGGCACCCCTGGTTCCCACATGGTGCAGGATAATCACAGCTATCACAGGACCCCTCAGATAAAAAAAAGAAAGGGTTTCTATCACCCAAGGAGCATGAGAAGAGGGTTAAGGGAAAGAAGAAGAAGAAAACCAGATATGAGCTAATACTGTACTTTAGTTGCATGAAGACACAGCAACTTCCCAGTATGAGTTCATTGTAAAATAAGGTGTTAAGAAGTGAGAAAGAACTGGAGCCATTTAAACGTAACAGCAGAAGGAGCAAACATGATTGAGACTCGGGATGAGAGCATTGCTACTGATGTGAAGACACAAACTTGATTTGAGCTTCCTGACAGCTGTAGTGAAAAGGAGAGCCAGACATGCATTTTCTGCCAAAATATTCATCTTCAAAGACAGCCTTTTTTGGAACCAGACTTAGAATGAGACTAGGATTCATCCCACGAGCCCACATGTTGTCGATGTGAATTTTTTTAAACAAAAGACACAAAGACATGGTGCAGCCAGACTGTTGAGAACAGCTTCTACTAGAATTCCTAGGGAAGAGCTGTTGTCTATTCTCACCTATTCTCATAGTGAGGAAACTGGGGAACAGGATTGGGATGGTTTGTTCAATATCTCCCAGGGTAGTCAGTACAGTTTGCTCCTTTGGAGATCCAGCCCCATCCCAAACCACATTGAGACAGCTCCATTGGGGACCATGGTACAGATAGCTGATCAGTAGCCATGAGAAAGCTGGGATATGCTGGGTAGGGAGTCCCTTTTACTGCTTAGAAGTATTCCAAGATGGGCACCCTACCTACTCTCATGCACACTTAGGGCATTTGTTGTCATCAACCACTTTAGAAAAACACCTAACATCATGGTTAGGTGAGCAGAAAGACAAAGATGGGGCCAGGTAGTATCTCAACTTTCTCACAGAGGCTGGTACAGGATAGGAGTTGGGGACTGAAACCATAGGGACAATTGCACAGCCCTACAAACTGTCTTTGTCCCCTCAGATCTCACCTCCTGGGTCTAGTAGGCTAAGCAGGTCAGGACCAGGCCATGCACCTGGTGAGTGGTATCTCTTGACCCTATAGCTCTCTGGTCTTGGGAGAATTAGGAGGACAGGGGAAAACCACTGCCTTCACTCTAGAAGGGCAAGGGATGACAAGGGCAGGGACTTGGGGAGGGGGTTGGAGTCTGTGCACACACCTGTATTAGGCATGGATGATTCCTGCTTGGGCTGCTGGTGATCCATGTCTGGCAGGCCCTGCAGAGGGAGAGAGCTTAGCCATTCTGCTCAAGCCTCCAGGGAAGCTCCACCTGACCCATCCCAGCAGGCTATAGCTTCTTCCTTCCCACCTCTCTCTGTTTCCAGAAGCCCAGCTGAGGACAGAGGTGATTCTCTTGCAAGGTAAGTAGCCTGACTATCCCAATGTACTGGCCCACAGAACTCATGACTGAGCTAACCTCCACTGCAAAGCCCAGGTTGAGCCCAGGCATCCTTAGACACCGTCCCATACCCTCAGTGGCCCACCTGTGCAACAGCTTCATCTCTTTCCCCCAAAGTCCTGAGCCTTCCCAATGCCCTGAGCAGGTTTCGTGTCAATGGAAAGTGTCCTGTTTCTCTTTGTGTCACAGATATCCCCATCCTTCAAGCTTTGTCCCAGATGCCTCTGGGGACCCCAGGCATAGATTCCAAAAGCAATTGCCCTGGTGTCTCCTCACTCCTGACAGAGCTCTTGCCACCCAGACTGCACCACATTGATGCCCTGCCCTGTCCATCTCGGAACCACTCTATCCCTCCAGCGCTCAGTACCCTACCTCTAGCAAAGCTGGCTCTCAGACAGTTCAAGACTGAAGGCCTGACAGAAAGCATCAGGAAACACAAGTTGGAGGGAAGGCCACTGAATGTATACAGAGGGAGGATGGTGTGGATGCAGGAAGAGAACTGCTGAGGGAGTGGAACTCAAATTCCCACTCACCTCCCTGGGATGGAACGGAAACTTTCCAGGCCACGTGGAGGAGAGGGCTGGGGTCCCGGCTGTGGGGTGGACTCTGGGAAGAAAAACCACCAAGAAGGCTCCAGGGAATCTCCCAGCCCTGGAGCCCAGCCATCCTAAAAGGATCAGGGGGTTTTGGACCAGGATAGGGCATTCAGGAGAGGCACTGCCCACCAAAGTTGGACAAAAGTGAGCTCTAACAGTGGTGTCAGCTTGATCATCGCACTGCCACCCCCAGAACCAGGTAGAAACTGAGTGACTCCCATCTATCATGCTGGGTGGTGGTGGTGGTCTTAACTCAGGGGCCATCCTTTAAGAGTTGCTAAACTCCAGATATCAGGAGACTGTACAGAACCCAAGACTCTTATGGAAGTAAGGGCTCAGGGGTGCCCAGCTATGACTCCTCAGCAGTCATAGTTGGTGAAGGCAAGACATGGATCCTCCCATTCACCTTTCCACCTATGTCCAGCCCAAGGCCAGGCCATACCTGCTGGTAGTGCTTGCACGAAGGGGCTCACAGCCCTCCTCATCAGAGCCATCCTCACAGTCCACAGCACCATCACATGGCCCACCCTTCGGGACACATTCACCATTGGCACAGCGGTGCGTGGTCCCTGGACATAGGGGTGCCAATGGGGACACTGTGGAAATTATACTACTAAGGACTCCTGACATCACACGGCTCACCTTTGTCCCTCCAGCTCCCAAGCTGATTTATACCTGGCTTACAGCCCAGTAGCTCCACCCACAGGAAGATATCGTGCTGGTCCTTGTCTCTGAGGTGGCCACCATGTGGCCACACCCTGATGTACCTTGCCTCTACCATCTGGTCGAATGTCCATACCTCAGGTACCATGTGGTTTGAGCTCTCCGGGGAAGGCTGTGGAAGACATTACTTGCTGTCCAAGTCTGACCACTTGTTCAAGCTGCCACTGTAACTGCTTCATGTCCCTCCTGAGTCCCCCAACCCTCATGACATGGATGTTATTCCCACATAAAGCAGGTGCTCTTTAAGGAGAATGGACATGAGTGGACTGAGTCCTATGGCTGCAGGGGCCTGTCATCCTGGGAAGAATGCCCACTCCTAAAGGAATAGTGCTGTGCAGAGGCTGCCGCAGAGACCTGTGCTTCTGAGGGCCTCTGTGAACTGGCTGTGTTCCCATACTGCTCCTTCACAAGCCTGGTACATAGGGTCATGTGTGCAGATTCTAAGCCACTTTGGTGTTTTCAGATGTTCCTGGACTCCCAACTCTACAGAGCATAGTATCTGCTAGTTAATAGGTATCCCACAGATGTCTAAAGCAAGGACTGACCCCCCAGGGGAATGAAAGTGCCTTGGGGACAATGGCTGTGGTATCCACAAAAGGGTTTGTTGAACCACCTGCCCCAAGGCACTGGAGGGCTCGGTACCTTGGGTGGAGGCAGGGTACTAGACAGAGAGTTGAGATAGTTGTGCCACTGTAGATGGTCACTGCTGAACTGGAGAGACAAGCTGGAGACATAAGCAGCAGAGGAGCCAGTCCTCTGTATGATGATGCCTGAGGGGGGACAAGGGCAGGGCAAAGGTCAGTATTGAGACAGCCACCCGTCCCCCATCCCCTATCCTGTCGTCTCCTCCTCAATGACCAGTTAGGTTCCGAGGCTGAAGCAGGTCCAGCTGCAGATAGAGTGGCTGGGTGTGCCACTCAGCATAAGGGTCCTCTCTGGGACCAGGCCCTGCCGTGGGAGCTTCCATGGAGGCAGCCCTAGTGGTATGTTCCAGGTGCTGGGATGGTGTCCACATGGGCAGTCTGGCCAGGCCCAGGGGAGAATAGCAAGCATCTGGGTACAGGAGAGAAAGAGAGAGGTATGCTCAAGTAAGGCAAAACAATTAAGGAGCCACAAGGGAAGCTGGGGTGCAGAGGACAGAACAATGGAACAAGGGGGGCAGAGCTAGGGAATGCAACTTGGGATGGGCGACTTCACCACCTGCAGTGTGTGTAAGGCAGGGGACTGTGCCAGAGATCCTGTTTCTCTAAAGGTCTGGCAAACGCCAGGGCAGTCCCTCTCAGAATCCAAAACAGCACATGACTTACCCGCCATGGGAGGCAGAACATAGGTGACCAGAGGGGCTCCAAACTGAGGGCTGGGGCCAGGGGCAGGAGTGGTCATGGGCATCACTGTCTGGTTCTTTCCTGTGCAGAGACCCAGTGGTCAGGAGAAAGAGTGGGAGAGGCTGCCAACAGCCACCAACCCAGCACTCAGGCCCCGCACACTTCCTGGAACATGTTCCCTCTCATGGCTTCTCAGGGACAAACAGCTGGGAAGGGTCTCTCCTTCTCTGTGTGTGAATTGGGACTTTTTGCCTCTACTCACTATTTAGAGAACAGAATAAAACCCCCCAGGCCAAAACAACTTTCGGATGATGAGTGTGGAACAGGTGCAGTTTCTAATCTATGTAGGCATTAAGGAGAGACTCATTGTGCAGTGAACAAACTATGTAACTGTACATGCCAGGTGAGCGCTAGCTTCATCAATTTGTAAATACACCTTTAGGCTAAGGAAACCCCACCACAGCTCCCTGTCATAGCCTTCAGTGGATTCTTCTCTTCTTGAGGGGTTTCTGCTGCCCTTCAGTCCCACTCACCAGGCAGCACACAGTGGCAACACGATTCTCCCATTCCCTCCACCAGGACCCAGCCCTGTGGGAACATAGAAGTCAGGCCACTTGTCCATCATCAATCTACACAATCAGTTTCCCCAAGCGTGGCTGGTCCATATCACCTCTCCAGGCTCTACCCTCTCCACATTCCCAGGCCTCTCACCTGGGGACAGCTGCCTATTGGGCAATAGGGGGAGCAACGTGTGATACTCCTGTGCAGACACTCACACACCGTGCAGGGGCCTCCACGCCATCGTTCCCCGACATGGTACATGAGGCCCCACTGTTCACAGCCCTCACAAGGCTCTGTCTGGCACCTGGGAAGGGAGACATGGTTACAGCTCCTGGAGAAGAGAGCTCACTCAAAGCTACCCCCACCCTACTTGCGGGACAAAGGGCATTCCTAAGCTTGTGACTGTCAGTAATAAAACTAAGAAAGTCCAGGGTAAGTGTTTGGTCACGCTATAATCCCACTCTATCCCTGTTCCTAAAGAACCAACCACAACCACAGACCCTAAAGAACAGAGGAGGGAAGCCTTTGGGCCAACACTGCAGGTAAACACAGCCTGTCCCAGAAAAGCTGAAATAACTAAGCCCCCACCAGCCTCACCAGATGCACTCTCCACCCACTAGAAACAGAGACCCATCCTTGCCACTGGATTGATCAAGCTCTATTTGTAGGCTCTGTCTGTTAGCTCCTAGATCTAGCAGGTACAAAATTGAAGTAAGAACAGACAACTGAAGTGTCAATTAGGGGTCAAAGAACAGGTTGCTAGTTTGGGGTCTCTGGTAGATGTGAAATACGTATTTCAAAGAGGGAATCAGAGTCTACCTCCTAAGCAGGGATAGAGGATAGATCTTGTCCCTACCCTGTACCTGCGGGCTTTGCGGTGGATGCCATGGCACTGGCGACCATGCCCAGAGAGGCGTGGGTTGTTAGGGCTCCGGAAAGACCACTGGAGGCTCTGGCTGCTACAGGGGCCTAGGCACTCTGCCCAAGGGGACCAGGAAGACCAGCCACAATCCACTGAGAGACAACAGAAGTAGTCAGGGCTTGATGGTCTGGAGAGGAAGCATACACACACACACACACACACACACACACACACACACACACACGGAAGGGCCTGAACAGAGGCTTACCAGCACATTCTGGATTGGGTCGGCAGCGATGTGGTTGCCCATCCTGGCAGAAGCAGAGCTGGCAGTCCATCTTGATGCGTTGTCCAGGCCAGTAACGGATACCATCCACCAAGCATGGACACTGCCTGGGCCTCACACACTGCCCCTCAGTGCCCAGCACCTTCCCTTCTGGACACCAGCAACCTAGGTAAAGCCCAGCGTTAGGCATCATGCAAAGCAAGGTCTCAACAGATCCAGTCCAGTACCCCCTCACCTGGGCTGCTGCAGGGCCTGTCAGGAGAGCATACGGCCTGACCAGAAATATCATCACAAGTCAGAGGGCAGGGGGCACAAGGCTGGTATGCCAACTCCCCAAAGCAAGTGGCATTGAGGCAGCCCTCCTGAGGGCAGGGACCTAAAAGTGGGCAAGGACAAAGTCAGAACTTAGAGAGAGGCATCTGCAGCAAAGATCCAGTGTCCATTACATTCTGTCTCCACCATAAACCCCTGTGTCTTCAATGCCTCATGAGGTAACTCCTATGCTCAAAGTACCCTCCAGCAACCCTCTGTTCCTGCTATCCCCCCAGAGGTCCCCTCCCCCAGTGCCCACCTACCAAGTCAGCATCCAACCATCAGCTGCCTCGTGCCCTTACTTATGCCCTCTTCCCATTTACTCACTGGTCTGGTGGGTGCTACGTGTGCTTCCAGGCAACAGGGCACAATCCTGGCCCCCATTCTGGGGTGGCTGGCACTGCCGATGCCGTGTCATGGTGCCCCCACAGGGTTCTGAACACAGAGACCAGGGAGACCAGGAGCTCCATTCACCATCCACTGCAAGGGAGGGTCAAGACAGTGTGTGTGTTGGGGTACAGGCTTTGAGCCAGGGCTAGAGCTTAAGAGCCTCTATTGTCACCTCTGTCTCTAGGTCCTACTGCCCCACTCCTCCTGTCAGATGTCCCTTCCCTCACCTGGGCAGGCTTCCATGAAGCAGGCCTGTGACTGGTGCTGCAGGCCTGGGCAGTTCTGTAGCACCTGGAGACTGGATATGGAACAGTTTCGGTTCCGACTCTGTATGCCAGGCCCACAGGTCTGACTGCATGGTTCCCATGGATCCCAGGAGCTCCAGGCTCCACAACCTTGCTCGTCCAAGGAGGGCTCTGTTTCATCTGCCAATTCACAGTCTGGATTCCCATCACAAACCTGGGAAAGCAACAGGCTTATGCTTCTGGCTAGGTGTATAAAATCTGAGCCTATCCATCCCTGCTTGAGACTCTTACCAGCAGGAAATCAATGCAAGTGCCATTTGGGCAGGAGAATTCTGGACAGGGAACCCCTGTCCTGTTGGGGCCTCCTGAGGCTGATTGCTCCTCTGGGGAAGAAAGAACAGTTAGCTAGGAATAAAAGCCATTTCCTAGAAAGCAAGAAAACAGTATCCATACCACAGTCCTGCTCATCCTCGCCCTGGGGACAGTCAAGGATCCCATCACAGAGCTGCTTGGGACTCAGGCATAGCCAGGGAGCCAAACCACAGGAGAAAAGGCCTTGGCATGAGGGCGTCTGGGTGGTACCTATGAATAAGAAGTGTCCTATCAGACAAGTGGTGGTGGCGCACGCCTTTAATCCCAGCAGTTGGGAGGCAGAGCCAAGCAGATCTCTAAGTTTGAGTCCAGCCTGGTCTGCAGAGTGAGTTCGAGAACAGCCAAGACTACACAGAGAAAGTCAGTCTCAAAACAAAACAAAACAAACAAACGAATTATCCTATCATGCTTCTGCCCCCACCCCATCCTATCCTCACAGAAGGACAAATGGAGAAAGGCAGGGCATTAGAGGAGGACATGGGTGGGAGGCATTGTCCTGTCCTAGATCAGAGAGACCTTTAGAACGAGGGGTTGAAGAATTGTCCTGGAGAAAAGTAAGAGCCTGTGGACAGCTTGATAGTATCTCTGATGCAGTGGCCAGGGCATGAAGTGCTAATTTGTAAGGCACAAAGAATTCCACTCAGGTGAGATGGGGAGAAGCTGTAGACGGGGCATCTCCCAAGAGGCCCACCCTAATGGCCTCCGCCATCACCCACTCTCGTGTTTCTTCTTGCCCAAAATGTGAGCATACAAGAGATTCCTTTCTACTCTCTCATGGGTCCACAGGGAAAGAAAAAAAACTTCAGGGCAGATTTCACGATTAAGATAAAAGAAACAAAACAAAATGATCGATCAGCTTCTGATATCCCCAATCACAGTCTAGCTGTGTGCCAACCTGCCGCAGCATGGGCCAGTGGTGGCAAATGCTTAGGAAGAGCCTGGTCCCAGCCTGCTAGGCCACCAGCAGAAGGAACCTGTACAGAGTGACTCTTACCACAGACATCGGGGTCCTCATCTGAACCATCGGGGCACTGTGTCACTCCATCACAGAGCTGTCCTGGGGACACACAGTGTGGGCTGTGGGCACAGGGCATCTGGTACAGCATGCAGGGCCCACCACAATCAAGCTCATCACTGCCATCTGTGCAGTCTTCCTCCTGGTCACAGCGCCAGCCCCGAGGGGTGCATTCTCCACTGTTGCACTGGAACTCAAAGAGGCTGCAGGGGGACACTGCAGAGGATGTGTTGCTTAGACCAGCAAGAGTGGACTCTTGACTCTGCAGGCCCAGCTCACCCCCACATCTCCTCTGGGGATGCCCTCTAGGTTCAGCACCCCTGACTCTTATCTGAGCGTGTCCCTTCCTAACCTAGTTCCACCTTCTCTTACATTCGGCTACTGATTTGCATTCCACAAGCTTTCCCCTGGTCCCTGAATATCCATTAGGTTCTCCTTCACTTGTTCAGAGGGGGCCCTGAACACCAGGAAATAATTCTGGAGCCTCCATCTTTTTTAAACATTGACCACTTCATTCCAGAGCTCCTAGCCCCAGAATTTGGCCCCAATGCTTCCTTCTGAGATACTCACCCATCCCCTTTCTGGGCAGCTCATCTGGCTTCCAACTTTCTCACCCTGTTTATTCCCAGAGACTCACCAGGGCTGGTACTACCCACAGGACTCGGTGCTGTATCCAGGGAGCTGGTGGAAGGGTTCTGCCCAATGCCCACAGCAGGTGTAGGCAGAGAAGGCAGAGAGCAGTGGCTAGGCCCCTCATCAGCTCCATCTGGGCAGTCCCAAACTCCATCACACAGCTGGATGGTCCTAACACAAGTGCCATCAACACAGGATACCTCTCCAGAGATGCAACTTTCTGGCCCTGCAGTCAGAGGAGAGGAGGTGATCTTAAAAAATGTATGTGTCTGTGCATGTATGCTACATGTATGCAGGGGCCTGTAGAGGCCAGAAGAGCATGTCAGACCCCTAGATCTGGAGTTATAGGTGGTTGTAAGGTTCTATGTGGGTGCTAGGAGATAATTTCAGATTTTTTTGAAGAGCAACATGTAGTCTTAACCATTGAGCAATCTGGCCCCTGGGATTGCCCCTTATTCTATCTCTTTGGGGGATCTCCACTTAATCATTGACAGGTACCACTTTCACAAGTGGAGACCTGACATAGAATGGGTTGGATACTCAGGGGAATTCAGGAGCTGGACCTTGAGAGGGGCTTCCTAGAAGGCTGGAGGCAGGTCAGAGACTCCTCACCAAGACAGGACTCTTCATCTGCAGCATCCAGACAATCAGGATGACCATTACACAGCAGGGCAGGTGGCAGGCAGCGACCATCAGCACAGGCCAAAGAGCCATGGGGACACAGGCACCCTTGCTCATCTGTGCCATCTCCACAGTCATCCTGCCCATCACAGATCAGGGACAGGGGCAGGCAGTGGCCAGACTGGCAAGACATCTGTCCCTCCCCACAGACTGAGGTGGCACAGCCTGGCATGGGACAAGCAAGCAGGTTCAGGATGTTGTGTTGCCAAAGATTCTGACCCAAGAAAGACCAGAATACTCTCCCTGTCCCTCAGTTCCCATCCTTCACCCAAGTGACAGCTCTTGGCAGGTGAAGAAGTGGTTTAGGATGCCACCCTGGGGCCAGAGACTATAGCTTCAGTAAATTCAATTATCTGTCCCTGTAACCATCACACACAGGTTACACTCACCCTCCTCATCTGAGCCGTCACCACAGTCATCCTGGTTGTCACAAAGCCATTCAAATGGCACGCAGTGCCCACTCTGTCTGCACAGAGCCTCTCCTTCTGCACAGCCAGGTTCCACCTCCTCACATGAGGCACCACCATGGTCACAAAGCCACTGGCTTTCCTGACACGTACTGAGCACATGAAGGTCTGGCATTAGCCACAGGTCAGCCTGTTCAGCCCAAGAGCACAGGCTTATCCAGGGTCTCCCACTCACCAGTTTCCACAGTCCTTTTGCAGTACAGTCCCTGGTGGGAAGAAACTACCCTGCCACTCACAGGGACAGGCAGCTAGCTCCACACAGACTCCTCCTGAGAGCACAGAGCACAGGATTCAGAACAAAGAAGACCCAGCTAGCATTTGCGGCCTTTATCCAGTCTTAGTGTCCTCTCCCCAATGGCATACCATGCAGCAGTGTCCCCTCAGGGCAGAAGCAACCCTCCACACAAGTGATGGCCTGGCAGTGCCATCTGAGCTCAGGATGATGGTCATGGCAGGTGGGCAGACATGCAGAGCCACAGGGTTCATACACCTGACCTCCTTCACACTGTAGGGCTGAATGGAGAGAAGAGAGGCTCTGCTCACTGAGGCACAAGAGCACAAGGAAGCAATGTCACAGGTAATACAACTTCAGTTGACACCCAAGGGATGCACAGGATACATGCTAGAGACCTCTATCAAGATGCTCCCAAAGGAAGATGAAAGATGTCAGCCCTGTGTATCAGTCATTCTCATGTTTGGTCCATCAAGAAAAGTGTCCAGCAACAGAGTGAGCACCCAGGTCACATTTGAACTTGAGTGACTAAATAGCCAGCTGATGGGACAGGAGAAACACTTTCCAAGGGGCTGAATGTAGGCAGGATTAAGTAGGACACACTCACGGCAGAGTTCCTGACTGCGCCAACGCACATGGTGTCTACGCCGGGCACACTCATCAGCATATGTGGCAATGGCTGAGCAGAGGCACTCACAGTCACCCCCTGTGTCACAGCTGTGGGGTGGAGCCGTAGTCAGCCTATCATATACCCCACCCCACCCCACACCTCAGCATGCCCATTGCAACCACCACACGGCCTTCTTACCCACAAGCATCGTACACACACCACTCATAGTACTGCTGCGGGAGCACCTCCGTGTGGCACGGGGCAAAGATTGGCTGCAAGATCACCTCACAGCGTGCCCGGGCCCAGTTTGCCCGATGGGCATTCACCTGAAACACAGGGTACTTTTATGGACCTCCCCCACCCCTCAGTTAATATACCCATCCTCCCTTCTGGCTACCCTGCCCTGCTCACTGTACAAGGATGTGGCAGGTCTCCTGGCTCAGGGCACAGAGGATTGAGGCGCCAGGAATGGGCAGTCAGCTCTGCTGTGGGCTCCAGGACTCCTTGGCGGCTCCGCAGGTCATTACTGGCATCACCATCAAAGTTTCCACACAGCCCAGCCACACGACCATGGAGGTTGGGGGACAGTTGTACCAGGACCCGGGTACCTGGTGGCATTAGAAAAGTGACTTCCAGGGCCCCTGGCAGATTGGGGCACACAGACACATGGGTATAGTAGCCTCCTGCACAGGTGCCTGCACTCAACAGGGAGGGGATAACTGAAGATCAACACCTAGAAGCCAACCAGGAAGCTAGTTTCCTAACTAACTCTAGGTTGAGAGACAGCAAAATCTCCCCAACAGGCCAGATTCAGATGGGAACTGGCTTCAGGATGGGCTGAGAGACTCTTCCGTGGCAAGAAACTCTAGGCTAGCCCAGCTGAGAGGCCCAAATCCACACAGGGTTATTTGGTTTCCCTTAGTTCCTCACTAACAGTTATATTTCTAAAACGCCAACTGCTTATGTTTGGGTAGTAAGATATCAGCTGGTCTATTTTCATTTCTTCCTAAAAACTTGGTATTTTGTAAATGTTTCATTGGTGGGGCAGTCACGCTTATAAAATGAAGAAAACCGCAGTTATGAGAATATAATACGGAAGCTCCCTCCACTTCCAAGGGCTGTAAGACATGGGGGGCCACTGGGCAGAGGGGCACTGGGCAGAGGGTGGGAAGGTGGGAGACAGCAGATATCTTGGCCTGGCTGTCATACTGGAAATCTATCCTGAATGGACTGTCAGGGGTCCGCCTCTAGCTCAGAGCTTAGTAGGCACTGGGAAGAAGGGTTTGTGGGGAATCCAGCTGCCAGTGTGAAGGCTTGGTGTGGGCTAAGGGCATAGGACAGAGCCTGACCTCCATCCCAGAGCAGAGTGAGACCCAGGCGTGTTGTCAACAGCAGGAAGAGGCCAGCATGGTGCAGGCTCAGGCCGGGGCCTGTATAGACTTTGGGGAGTTTTATGCTCACTCCATTCACTGTTACTGCCTGGCCTGAAGAAGAAGGGAGGGTGTTAACTATAGCCTGGTCCCTGAGTAATCCTCCAAGCCACTCTTCCAAACTTTCTTTTGCTTAATTTCCTAGGTGACCTTGGGTGGGCCATTAGGAACTGGCTTCAGGATGGGATGAGAGACTCTTCTGTGGCAAGAAGCTCTAGGCTAGCCCAGCCGAGAGGACCAAATCCACATAATGTTATTTTGGTTTCCCTCAGTTCCTCACTAAGAGTTATATTTCTAAAATGCTGGGCCTTGATTTCACAGCCTTCCAGAGTTCTGGCTCCAACCAACCCCACCATAGGACAACCAAACCTAGAAAGGAGCTGGGAGGAAACCTGGACCCTGGCCATGCTGGGGAGCTATGATGCTACACTGCTTTGCCCCCACCCTCTGGGCAGTATCCAGCCATTCTTGATAGGTCACAGCCACCTCTAAGCATGTGCACAACAGTGCTGTCCAGACGCACAGTCAAGGCCTTGGTACACGTGAGGCCACTGGCCCCACAAGGCAAGTTCTTGACGGAGACACTGAAGCGGCCACCAGCCTCTCTCACTAGCAGGTACTCGCAGGCCCCAGGAAAGGTAAAGACCAGCCCATCAAATGTCACATAGTGGGGGGCACCAGATGCCTGGCACCATCCACTGCACCGCTGACCTGTGCAGTGCCAGAGCTGGCCCTGGCACACACTGTGGGCAAGAGACAGGACAGAGGCATCAACAATAGGGATAGTCCAGACATACTCTGCCTGAGTGTGAAGAATTCTGGAGGGTTCCCAGGGTCCAGGTCACTCTGGATGTGCTGCCCCATCTACCATGTTAACCCTTCTTAGTGAAAAGAGTCATGATGCCTGGGGACTCAGGGGTCACAAGGTCATATGGTAACAGGTGACAGGGATTGAGCATACCAAATGTTGCAGTCTTCCTGGATGGTGGCATTGGGTGGGTACCACTGCCCGTTGTGACGACAGGGACAAAGATCAGGAGACACACAGCGTTTGTCCTGTGTGAAGGGTGAAAACACTGTTTTGGACATCTAGGGAGCAGGGCAGGATCCTTGTGTAGGGAAAGGCACTTTGTTGCACCATGGGTCCCCTTTCCAGCCTCACCAGCAATACAGTGCCAGGGGGACAGACACAGCCATCAGTGTTTCCAGCCAGACAGGAATGGTTGGCCCTGGGGCTGTCACAGGTGAGAAGGCAGGCACCAGGGGCATAGATGAGCTCCTGGGGGCAGAGTGCCCACGGTCGGGGGCAGTCGGGGGTTGTGCAGTTCCAGAGGCCCTTCTCCTGGCAGATGCTGTAGAGGAAGAGAAGATGGAAGAGCCAGGCCCAGCATGGGCTCATCTGGCTACCCTGTCCCCTAGTCTACCACAATGAATCTCAGGAACCAAGATACTGAAGACCCCTGCAGGCATCTGGACCCCCTAATGCCTAGTAGGAACCAGGCCCCAGTGCTGGAGAACCAACAGCTCTACTCCAGCCCCCCAGCCCCCAGCACAGTTCAGGAAGCCATGTGCCTGGGATCCACAGTCCCTCTTCTGTCTGGCTCCAGTGGGGCTACTCTTGGAATTCTATGGTGGGGCGGAGATACTGACTCCCCAGCGTGATGACTAATCTTAACTGTAAATCTGATGAGATCTAGAGTCACCTAGGAGACTAATCCATGAAGAACTTTCATAATTGGGTTAGTTAAGGTGTGAAGACCCACCCTGACTGTGGACAGCACCATTCCATGGGCTGGGGTTCTGGGGTAATAAGAAAGTGAGCCAAATTCCAGCATTCATCTCTCCCTGCTTCCTAAGGATGACCAGTTACCTTCTGCCACCATGACTTCCTCACCCTGATGGGCTGTATTTCCTTGCACCATGAGCTAAAATAATCACTTTCCTCTCTTGAGCTGCTTCTTATCAGGTATTTGGACACGGAAATAAGAAGCGTGACTAAAACATTTACCATTTGTCCAAAGCAGGAGAGGGGACCCACTGAAGTGCCCCAGAGCCTGCCCCTGCCTCCTGAGGTACAGACCTCATCTTGCCTTCTCAGTAACAAATGGTCTGCCCAGCTGAGCTTCACTTTCCTCTTTTACCAAGTAGGAATGGTTTTTCACCTCCCACATTTTATTAGGCTATAGTTAGGAAGTAAAATCAACACAATATGTAGTGAGCATAAAAGAGCTTCCTGAAGCTGACAGTGCCGTAGCACTGAGACAGTATCAGCACTCTGCCATCCCTCCCTGGCAACCACTGTGACCATGCAGCAGCACACACACAGCCATTCTCTCTCTCTCCCTCCCTCTTCCCCTCTTTCTCCCTTTCCCTCCTCCCCCCTCCCCCTACCTCTTTGCCTAAGAGTGGCAGGTCTTACCAGTGGCTGCAGTCTTTCACAGTAGTGGCGGTGTTAAAGGCATAAAGATGGCCTCCAAGTTGACAGTGGCACATTCTGGGAGGCACACACTGGCCCTCAAGGTCCCACAGTAGTCCTGGGGGACAATTACAACCAGCCACACAGCTGCCAAGCTCTTTACAATCCTCTGGCTCCCCACAATGGTGACCACACACTGGGGCACACTCCTGGTACACCTGGCCACCAGGACACGAGACAGCTAGACACAGGAATATATGCAAATCAGAAGCCTAGCCACTTTGTCTGGACCTCAAGTCCCTATACCTCTACAGGAAAAAGAGCCTAGCAATAGTCTGGTAAGGAAGGAGTTCCTGCCCCCTCCTAATGATGGTGGTAGGGCACTGGGAAGGGGGAGGTGAGGGGCCTAGGTTAGGGTTGACTGGGCGGAGAAACTCACGGCACAGGGTCTCATTCCTCCATTGCAGCAGGATGCCCTCCTGGGCACAGTGGCGTGCATAGGCAGAGAGCACAGGGCACAGACAGTCCCTGCCAGAGGCACAGTTGCACATGGCCTCCAAGCATCGCAATCGAAATGGTTCCCTGTCTACGAGCCCATGACACTCCTTGGGGCAAAAAAGGGGGGGTGTTCTTTCTTGGTGGTCTCATTTCCTTGGGATCCCACTGCTGCCTCCCTGTGCCCTTGAACTTTTTCTAGAATTTTGGATCCTTGATCTTATGGGCAGAGAGAAGGACACCCTAGTACCTGAAAGGTGTGGCCATGCAGGATGGCACAGGTTGCCTCTGCGAAAGTGAGGCGCTGAGAGTAAGTACTGCAGGAGAACAGTGGGGTGTTGTCCACCAAGGGGCACCTTCCATCACCTGACACTTGGAACTTGCTAGCAAAGGCAGTGACACTAGTCTCTATGTCTCCAGCTGGTGTCAGAAAGTCATCCTGTTGCTTCCAGGTAAAAGTGCCGCACAGACCCTGCACCTGAGCCATGGAAGGCACATAAATGTGAAATACAATCTTACCTAGCCTAGCACAGACAGTCACTGGCTTCCTAGCATACCTGATAGGCATGACGGGGGTCCAGGGTGATGTATGCTGCAGGGTCAGCCACTCCCCAGAGAACCCAGGCCCCAGGCCAGCGCAATAGCAAGAACGTAGAAGAGGCATGGGAAACATTGAAGCCCTCAGCACCAATCCAGGGCAAGTCTACATCCTGCCCATCTACCAGCACAGCTCCTGGAAGAGAGGCCTGACCATGGAATGGGGAGTCTGTGGAAGGAAGGGGTTGCGAGAAGGACTTGGAAAGAAAATGGGGGGACATGTGTCAGTGTGAGATGAGGGAACAGCTAGAGTGATCCCTGGAGGGCACCGGTCCTACCAGAGACCACCCTTCCATAGCTCAATTACCACATCATCTATCCCTTGTTTGTGTGGTCAGTATGTGGGAGAAGTTGGGTGAAGAGAGCCAGCAGCAGGCTTGGGCTTGGCAGAGTTGGAGGGATAGTTGCTGAGAGGGGTTAGCTTTCTGCTCATGCTCAAGGCCTTTCCAACTCTTATAACTGTGTGACTTTTATTTACCCCTGAAAACCAGCAGAAGATGTCTTAGAAAATATCCTTGGGATAGTGTGTCTGCCTCTGGAATGGGAGCAGGAGGTGATCTGGGTAGTAAGTTCAGGTGCAGGAATCTAGAAGGAACAGTTATTGGAATCCAAAGAGGGGTGTGTGGAGGGCAGGCACTGGGTAAGCCTGAGTGCGGAGTAAGGACAATGGACAACAGGCCAAGTTGGTATCCCAAAGAAGTAGACTGCAGAGTTGTCTACTCTCCAGAGAATAAAGTTCCCACACTAGACAAGGAGGCAGAGCTGGAGCTACCTGAGTATCTGAGCTGAATGTGGGTGTTCCCCAGGAAGACAGAGAGGGCACGGAGGCAGCTCCCAGTGTCACAGGCCCCATGTTCCAACACAACCAGCAGCTGGCCTTTCACAGAGTCCTGGTAGACAGGATGGTCGGAGTGTGTGGAGGGTCCATGAGGAGGTCTCAGGTAACTTCAGCTCCTAACCTACACAGCTGCTAGCCAAGCCGATTCTGTGAGGCAAGATGTGCTTACCTCACCAGGGACTGACACAGGTGAATGGACATGAGTGTATATGTGGAGGAGGTTTGTGTGGGGTGTGCATGCGTGTGCATGTGTGTGTATGACAGTGTGTGTGCCTATACTCCTCTTCTGCCCGTGAGTGCTCCTATATGTATACATATAGATATATGTGTACACTTTTGTTGAATCTACATACACAACACGACTGTATGTGGAGTGTGTGTGTGTGTGTGTGTGTGTGTGTGTGTGTGTGAGTGTGGTCTGTGTGCTGGCATGTAGCCTCCATTTGTTTGTGTATACCTCATGCCTCTCTGACCAGGTGATGGGGAGACAGCTGCCCTGGATAATACACCAGCTTGTTGGCCCTGCTCTCCCCTGATTTCCTCACCCCACTGTCACCCAGGCAAGGAAGGGCAAGCGAAGAGACTACAGTGGTCCAACACTAAATTTGAGAAATCACTGATCAGTCCTCAGAAGGATGGAAAACAAAATGGTGTGTGCTGAACTTGGGAAGCTTCAGCTTTACTGAAGGTCCCTTCTTTCTCCTGTGACAAGTCCAGTGTGTCACATCTGTAAAAGGGTCTATTAAGATAGGTTTGGTTCTGTGGCTCTAGACTACGATGGCCATTTAGGAGAGGTAGGGACCGGAAAGGATGGTGTGGGGGCAGGGAAGGCGGCAGCCATTCCCCCGCCAGCATGGCTATTCAACTTTTCTCGCAAGAAGCTGTGTGTTACACCTATTGTTTTAATGACTTTCTCGTCTACAGTCATCTCCCCTCAGGACTCCCTTGCAGGGGCCGCCACTCAACAAAATCCCCCTCCTGAAATAGGCGGTCTGCTCACCTGCACCAGGCTGTAGTGGCAGCCGGGATTGCCCCTGAAGGAGAAGCTCCGCCCATCAAAGGTGAAGTAATGGCCATCACCACCCACTGCACACTCAGCAGGGCACAGGGCCTGGGCACAGTGCCAGCGGCCATCCTGGCACACACTAAAGGCGTAGGGGGTAGGACAGTGAACTGTGGCACCAACTCCATCCCAGGGTGTTGATTCTTTCTCTTCCCTAGCACACCCACCACCAGTGGAAGTGGATAGTCATCAGTCATGCCAGAAAATGTCACAAGTCACTGGGTGGGAGACCCCAGAATGGGCTGGTTATTGGGAAGGGCAGATCTCAGAGACAGCACAAAGAAAAGTATCAGGACAGGGCCCAAAGACCCACCAAGGATTGCACTGTTGGTTCACAATGTCACCAGGGGCGTAGCGCTGGCGCCGGTGGTAGCAGGGGCAATAGGCAGCAGGCACACAGAGGGCACCATCCCAGAAGAGGCCGGTTGGGCACTCACAGCCACTCACACACTCTTTCCCACAAGACCCCTCCTCGCCCTGGGCTACTGCTGAACAACTGGGTGGACAGGGTGAGACACAATCAGAGTAGAGCTGCCCCCCTGGACACAAATGTTCTGTGGGAACAAAAAAAAAATGGCTCATGAGGGGTTAGCTTTGCAAATCCAGTAGGCCATGGGAGACAGCCAGGGAACCCTTAGGCCACTCAAGAATCTTGTTAGTTTGGGATAGGCAGACCCAGCGTACCACAGAAGCCAGGCTTCCTCCAGTGCACATAAATGTGCTGCCTGGCACAGGCCTGGGCATAGTTGGCAAAGGTGGCACACACAGCCTCCAGTTGCCCCTCTGGACCACTGCCTGCTGTGGCTCCAACACAGTAGGCAAACAGGCAGGTCTCATGGTACTCATCTGGGGGAACCTGTAGGGAAGGGAAATCCTCAGCCAGCAAATGCCTTTCCTCACCAAGATCTCCTGTCTCCTCTTCCATTACATCTCAACTTGAAAACAAACATGGTAAGTGATAGAAGAGTCCTCAAGAGTCACAAGAACAGCCATCTTGTTCTCAAAGGTAAAACCAAAGACAGGGAAAGGGCACCCAATGACAGGATCAGACCACCCACCTGGCATCTCTTAAGCATCCACTAGTCTCTATGAAATCTCTCCCTTCTAGAGCTGGTCACCACCCCTATCCCACCTATACCTGTCCATGACATCGCCAGAATGGATCCTCCAGCAGTTGGTGGCACATGTCCTGGGCTTGAGCTTGAAGCTTGCCAGCTTCCAAGCCAGTTAATATACCTTCTAGGAGGCCCTCACAGCCCCGGGCCACTTCTACTGCATTCAGACATCCAGGCTGAGGACAGAGACAGGCCAGGAAGCAGTGACGAAGGACATTAGCCAGGAGAACAGGAAAGTGATTACCGTCCTCATAGTTGCCTCCAGATCCAACTGTCATGGCCACTAGACCAGGGCTGCAGATGGCAGCAAAGTGATAAGCCCAGCTCAGAGAAAGAGGAGCCAGGGCCACAGTCAACCCATACAGATCTGCTCAGTGGCCCTAACAGGGAGGACCCAAGATTGTCATTACACAGCAGTTGCCAGACTCCCTATGGGGCCTGAAACCTGTGTGTTCTCCATGAAGACCCCAGAAAAATAGTAGACAGGCAGGAGGCAGTCTCACCTCAGAGCCAGGGAGCTTCCATGAATTCCCAAAGGTAGCAGCTAGCATAGCCAATTCCCCCCCAGGTTCCACAAAGTCATCTGAGGAAAATTGAAGCCAATGCTAGACCTGGAGTTCCAAGTCTCTCCCCTCCCTCCCTCCTTCCCTCCCTCCCTCCTCCCATCCCTCCTCCAGACACACCAAGCGACACCTCACATACCCTCTGGCCTGCCATTGTAAAGTCCACAGAGGCCCTGTGTCCGTCCCCAGAACTCATGGTCCACGGAGATGGAGATGGTACTGGACTTGTCCAGTCTTACAACCACCCCCAGTCCCCCAGAGAGCACCAGCCAATCTCCCTGCCACTGCAGGCTCATCCCTGGAAAGAGGATAGGGTGATTTAGTCTCAATGGCCACACTCCTACCTCATCAGCAGGGTCTAAACTGCGTAGGGAAAGAATCCACACAAGTTTCCAAGCTCCGCACTGTGGTTTTCATGCTGTGCCTGCTATCTTGAGAGAGTAAACTACAACACATACACTATATACACATTCCACACACACTGCACATACACACATAACCCACATAGTATATATACATTCCATGTACCACAACACACAACATAAACCACATACCTCACACCATTCATACACACATCCCACACTTCTACACAGGCAACACATACACTCTACATACACTATCCACCCACTCATATCATACAGACACATACGCACTTAGCCCCAACCCCTTGAACCAGCCATGATGACACTCTCAGGAGGCTCTCAGGTAAACAGAGTTGCCCGTCCAAGTCACAGCTGAAGACAGTAGGGAGTGGGTAAGCCAGGCTTATGTCTTCCTGACCCCCTAATTTTCAAAAGCTTCCCAACAGCACTCAGGAGGATGTATGTAGCAGCTCTGCCCTAGCCTGCCACCCTGCCCTCAGGAGTAGGCAGACCACCCCAGAGGAGTGAAGAAACCCTCACCATGGAGCAGCCGAGGCTCCCCAACAGGCACTGGCTGGCCCTTCACAGAGACCTCGTCATCTTGGATCAATACCTCCTCAGGACCCATCATCACTTGAACCTGAGAGAGAGCAGTGGACCAGATGTGTACCTCTCCTCCCCTACCCCTGCCATGTCCAGACCTTCCCTGAGGTCCTCTCCCTTCCCCCCTCTCTCTTACCAGCCAGCAGTGCCTAGGCTGGGGACAGTAGACACTAGGCCTGAGGTGGACAGCCCAGGTGGAATCCATAGCACCAGCTAGCAGGTAGGTACATTGGCCCAGGAAGTGGTAGTGATGTCCGTCAAAAGTTTGGTAGTGGAAGCCAGCCCAGGTGGTACAGGTGGCTGAGGGACGCTGGAGCTGGCTCCAGAGCTGGCCTACAGTCTCTGCCAGAGGCTGCAGGAGGCCTTCAGAGGAAGCATTGCCTGAGCAAGATAAATCATGTGTGAGCCTCTACATTCAGGAACAGAGGCGAGGACACAGTTCCTGGCACAGCAGGAGGTGGGAAGTCAGGATATGTTCCCTCGGAGAGACCATAGGAGTAGGCAAGACCTGGTGGAAAGGCTTAGAACTCTTAAGGGTGAGGATGAGGGTCTGGATAAGCCTGTCTCCAGATTGGAGACTACAGACCCACCTGGGCGGTGCTGACCAGAACAGCTGAGGCACATCTGGGAGCTGCTGTTCCACCAGCTGTGTCCCGAGGGTTGGGCACAGCATTCCTCCAAGCTTCCTGCTGAAGAATTAGCTGAGCCTGCTAGAGGTTGGCAATGCCATGTGACAAAGCAATGACCTTTAGGGCTGGCTTCAGCAAGGGCTGTGGTAGAAAAGAATGGGGCACACCCGGCTTGTCATTATTTGGATGGTTCAGAGAGCCAAGCAGACCTATTGTGTCCTCCAGGCAGTCTGTCACCTCTGCTACATCACAGATGGGCTCCCTTTCATAGCTGCTACCCTGAAAGGTACCACCTACCCATCCCTCTTGGGTACTTACCATCAGTGCAGTCGGTACCCCCCCATCCTGGACAACAAGCCCTCACCGTCCGGTTCCAAGTAGTTGGCCTGGTTTCCGGGGGTCTGCCCCCACCACACAGGGAGAAGCAGGGAGAGATGTTTGTTAATATTCAGCCAAGTCCCATCATAAGGCAAGGTGGGTCTTGGTCTGGTCAAGTACTTGGTGGTTTAGTTCTGGTCCACTACTCTGAGGGGTCCTGTCAATCTATTCTCCCCTCCTGGCCTTACTTTCAAATGTAAAGCAAGAATTATTGCTAGGAAGTAGCCTGGGGCAGAAGGGAGAAGTGTCACATGTCTCTTCCCTTGCCATATTGTACCACCGCGGTGCCCTCTCATCCACCTACATCATCTCTCTCCACTCTTGAATCCAGCCAGAACCTGTTTCCCAAATGCCTGCTGCACTAGTTCCTCCCAGTTCTCCTCCACTCTCAGGATATCCTGCGGTCACTCTTTCCTTTCCTGCCCTGCAGACAGCCCAGGTTCTGACCCTCACTCACTTGTAGATTGCACAGAGCCCAAGTGCTGGGGGCCTGGTGAGCTCCACATGGCCACTCCAGGACAGGTCCAGCTGCCAGCCTAGGCGGCTATAATGGTATAAACTGGTGCAGGGTACTAGGTCATCCTGACGAGGAGTTACTTCCTCTTCCACATGGACAGTCTCTGTCTGCTCACACCAAAGCCTGTCCAGGGGTAGGAGAGCACAGATACCAGTATTGTCCCTTCTGTCACCAAGAAGCTCTGTACTATGAATCCAAGCCCCCAAGGACTGCTGGGAGAAGTACTTGAAAGAAGGAAGAGGTTAAGGGTCAATAGAAAAGTGCTAAAATAAAATCCTGGCATCCCAGAGGGAGCCTAGGTATAAACAGGCAGGAGGATCATATTGGGAGATCCCCAGGAGCTGCTTACCCATTAGCCAGAGCCCATAGCATCCCAAAGAAAAGGGCAGGAAGAAGCATAGTGCTCCACCGCAGGCTGCTGCTGGGAGGACCTGAGGCTTGAACTTGGGCAATGCTGCTGGAGGAGACCAGAGAGCATAACACTGTCGCACACTGAGGTCTGAATTAACCTGGAGCTCAGCCTGTCCCGGGCTCTTCACAAGGGTAGATTTTATTCCAGCCCTTGGGTACCAGCTGCTCAGAACCAGATTGGACCTACCTCTAGCATCCCTTCTCAGGCCAATTCTCCCTGGAAACAGGCACCATCACACCCCTCCTGGAGTGTGTGTGTGTGTGTGTGTGTGTGTGTGTGTGATGGGACTACATTTTCAAGCACTACCACAAACTAATATATGAGTGTGGTGAGGATACTTTCCCTTTCTGGGCGTCTGTTTCCTTCCCAGTAAAAACTTCAGGGACTTCCCAAGGCTGTACAGATGAGACTCAATAAGCTTTTTGAAACTTCAGATGAGAGAGGGTGTCCCCACCTTCCAAAAACTGCAGGGCTAGAGAGAAGGTGGCTCAGTGGTTTAGAATACTTGGTACTCCCAGATTTGGTTCTCGGCACCCACACTTGAGCTCACAACCATCCATAACTGCAGTTCCAAGGAATCCAAAGCCCTCTGACCTCAGCAGCACCAGGCACACATGTTGCAAACATACATATATACAGGCAAAATATACATGCAATAAACCATTGTGTTTATTATGGTGTTCTCTCTGCGCTCTTTCCTCTCCCTGTTCCCTCAGGTGCACAGGAAGAGGGAGCACCCAAGTGGAGACAACCTGGAAAAGTAAACCCTTTTCTCAGTGAGGTCAGGTTTTTGAGGGTATTTGTATGATTGGGGACATTTGATCACCTGTGGTGTTTCTGAGGGTTCCAAAGCATCCAAACACTGAAAGGATCCAGGACGACAGGAAGGAGAGTGGGGTGGAATAAGACTGGGAGGGAGCTTGTTCCCCCTGCCCCAGGATGGAGCTGAGCTGAGCCGGATGGAATAATCCCAGTGTCCTGTTTAGAGGAGGCAGCTGCAGGCTCCACAGGCAAATCCTGGTTACATCCTGATCACCAGTAGACCTCCAAGGCCACTGGGCTGGAATGCAGCTGTGCCTGAAACTCTGAACCCTTTCATTTCATAATGAAATGAGGTCCCACTGGGCATCCTGCATGGTCACCCCACCTGGCACACCACAGCTGGCCTGGGAGTTCCTTCTTCTGGGCCTACTATTGGGCCTGGAACCAAAATAGGGCCAGTATGAGTCTCCCCAGTTGCTTCCAGATAGCTAGGGTTGGTACCTGGGAGTTGAACAGAGTCCTGGGAAAAGGTCAGCATCTGTTGTGGGCACAGTGTCCTTCTAACTTCTCTCACACTCTCACCTGGCCATTGTTCCTGCATATCCTACACACGTGGACTGCAGTTCTCAAAGCCCATTCTTGCACACAGAGAGGGATACACTCTGCTCCTAGGTCACCTTCAGTCAGTGAAGCATCCAGGTGTTAGAAGAGCCTTTTGCATCTTGAGTCACAGGACACAGGATCCTTCAGGTTTCCATTGCTCCAGACTTCACTCTATCTGTAAATATTGAGGACAGCCCCGCTGCATCTTATAAGGCCAGCATTGGGTCACTGTGCCTTGATTCCACAGGTGTCACTATTCTTGTGTCAGGACACTATAGCCAGGGACCTTGTGCTATCCAGGAGGGCCATTTACTGGCGTCCTATTCCCAGACTCTCTCCCAGCTCTGTTCTGCAACTTGGCTGACAAGGGAAGCTTGGATTGGGGAGAAATATAATTTGGATCTGCCCTTTCCCCTACAGGGGCAGGCAGGCGGAAATGGGAGCCCATGGGAGTTTGAAGAAAAATCACAGGGCATGGAATATCCATCCTAGGTTTTAGCTACAAGACTGGGAGAGGGTGACTGAGGAGCAGAGGTGGATGGGTAAGGCTCTGGAGTACCTGCACTCATGAACAGAAACGGTGGAAGTCTGAGGAGAGATCCACACTTCAGGCCAGGAGGTTTTCTTACCCTCGGACAACACTCCCCCGCCCCCGTTCCGCCCCGCCCCGCCCCTCCCAGCCTCACCCCCTGCAGCCTCCATGCCTTTCCAGCCAACTCAGTCGGGGACTTGGTTCTATTTCTCCCCGTTTTCCACTTTGAGAGCCCTCTCAACTTGGTTCTTAATCCTCAGTCCCCGCAGTGGGGTTTGGATCGCATCCTCCGGGCTGGGTGGATCCTGGTGGAGAGGGTTTTTTTGTTTGTTTGTTTTGTTGTTGTTGTTTTGTTTTTGTTTTTTGACCGATTCTCCCAATCTCTTCTGGCCAGACAGTCTCCCGCGGGACCGCGGCGCTACACATACTCGGCTGCCACTGGCGATTTTAAAGACAGCCATGCACACATTGCTCTCCTCCCCAAACACGCCCCCTCCTCTCCCTGCTTCCCCCAACTCTTCACTACTACCACCACCACCCCGTTCCGCGCTCCACCTTTCCCCAGCTCCTCCCTCCTAGGCTGTGAGCACCCTCCCTTCTAGCCCGAGTGCCCTTCCTCCCTAGCCTCTTCTTCTCCTTCCTCTCCCCTCTGCCCTTCCTCCGTCCTAAGCTCCCACTTTCTATTTCCACACTCCGGACATCTTGCCTTCAGACCATCACCTGCACTGAAGCCTATTAGGGCACCCTCCTGCGACGGGTCTCTTGAAGACCCTCTGCCTTAGTCTGGTGCCTCGGAGCAGTGTTCCCGCTTCCTGGGTTCCTCCCCCATCACCCGCAACGCTGCCCCGCACCCTCTCCCTCCGTGTCTTTCCTTCCCCTCCCCGCGAAGTTTCAGGGCTGTCAGTCCCGGAGTCTTTCGGGCAGCCCGCACCCAAGCTGCAGGCAGCCGGCGCCATTGTGCAAACGGCCGCCCGGGACCGGAGGCCCGAGCGCCTGGGTCCCCGAAGCGGGCCGCGGCACGTAGCCGCAGGAGCCCGCCAGGTAAGGACACCCGAGGTTCCCGGGCAAGCGTCTCCGCCCGCCACCCAAAGGGAGCTTTACAAGCCCTGTCGGCTCACAGCAGGTGACAACCCCCGAGGGAAGGGGCGCGCAGACGCGAGTGTGGGGGAGGGGCGGGGGTCAGAAGAGGGAGGGAAGGGAGTCAGAAGGGAGGGTCCTGGCGCAAAGGGTGAGACTAAGAAACTGGAGGGGAGGGCAAGGACTAGGAGAGGCCCGGTGGGAGCAGGTGGGAAGAGGGCGGGAGGGGCCTGCAGGGAGGATCCCAAGGAGCGGGAGTGGGGTTCCTCGGGATAGAGGAAGGGTGCAGCGCAAAGGGGCAGGAAACGGGCTCAGGGATAGGGCTAGTCGGAAGCGAAGGACGCTGACAGGTGAGCCTAGAGCAGGGAAGGGGGCCGGGACCCAGAGTGACTCCGGAGCTCTAACAGGGGCGGGGATGGAGGGGGGAGTCTAGTCAGAAGGAAAACTCCAGACCGGAGAGGGCGTGAAGTCTGTAGGGAGCAGAAATGGGCAAGGGGGCTGCTGAGAGGGAGGTGTGCTGGGAAGAAAGGGGGATGGGGAGGGGCAGAGCAAGGGGTTAGCTTGTATTGCCCCGAGGTGGGGGGCGTGAGACCTGGAAGCTAGGGAGCGGACTAGGAGGGGGAGGGGAAGAATAAGGCTGGGGACCGGGAGGGGAGAGAAGCGGAGCCCGAGCTTGCAGGGTAGGCAGAGGGGGAAGGGAGGCGGGGGCCGCTGAGGGGGAAGGAGAGCAGCGGGAGGGAGGGAAGCAGAGGGGAGGATGGTGTGGGGGAGGGGGAGGGAACCGAGGAGAGGAAAGAAGGAAAAGAAACCCGAGTGGGGGAGGAGAGGGGAGGGGCAAGCGGATGGGGGAGAGCAGCTGAGAAGGGGAGGGCGGGAGTTGGGGGAGGAAGGAAAAGAGGAGGGGGAAGGAAGGGAGGGAGTGTGCAGCCCTGGGAGGGGGTGGCGTGCGGAGAACTAAGCGGGCGGGCACAGGAGGAAGGGGGAGGGGAGCGCTGCCCAAGACTGCTGGGAGAGGAGGGTCGGGAGAGGCCGTAGCTGCTTAGGGCCGACTCGAAGGGGGCCCCTGGGGGTTGACCCGACGGGTGCGCGCAAGGGAGGAGCCAAAGGGGCGGGGCAGGAGGAGGAGTCCCAAAAGGCTGCCAGATTTGGTGGGGAGAGAGGGCGGAAGCCTGCGAGAGAGGGGAGGGGCAGAGGGAAGGCTGCCAGGGAGGGGGGAGGGGAGTCTGCTAAAGGAGGGGCAGAGAACCGGTTGGAAGAGGAGCAGGGAAGTGTAAAAATCGGGGAGTGTCCTGGCCTGGTGTGGGGGTTGTCCTCGCAGGGTTAGTCCTATATTGTGAGTCTTTGAGGTTGGGGTTTAGGGAGAGGAAGTCAGAGTCATTTACTACCTCTGCAAGAGCCCTTGTTCACCTCCCCCCATCCCTAAAATGTTACTGGTCCTCCAGGGCTGGCTCTTATTTCACTAGCTCCTGCTCTGGGGGCTGAAGGGTCCACTTGTAGTTTCCCACTCCCCATCTTGGTCCAGAGAATTAAGTGGTCTCTGTATTTCCCCTAGCAAAGACACAGTGGGTGGTGAGTGACTTGGGGATGGTTTTAAAGACTTGACAGGTGGGGACAGGGGCTGATATCCATAGCCAAGCAGAGTTTGCAGAAGGTTCCTTGTGATTGGGTACCCATCTTCAGAGGCCTCTGGTCCAAATCCAGTTTCCCGAGTTCCCTCACTTGTGCCTAGGACATCACTTTGGGGTTCTTGGTGATAGCTGAGACCGAGGTGGAGGCCGACAGGAAGAATCTGAACAGGGTTGTCTTTTTAGGGTCTGTGGCCTGATCACCTAGGAGAGCCACTCCTGGTGGCCATGAGAGAGACCCTGGAGGCCCTGAACTCCTTGGGTGAGTGGGGGCAAAGGAACCAGGAGGGTGGGAGTTTCTAGGCATCCTAAGTGTAGCAATGTGGTCGTCAGGAGTTTACAACCCTGAGCCCCAAACCATGGCTGCTTGCAAAGGCAGACATCCTTTTAGGTCACCATTATGTGTCTCAGTGACCAGACCAGGATGGTAATACTAGATTGTATGTGTGCATGGATTCACTAGAAGCTAAAAAACAAACAAAACTCATTGCACTTACATATTTATTTATTGTGTTTATTATGTGTATCTCATGTGTGGGGGTGAGAGGGCAATTCTCTGAGTTCTCTACTACCATGTGGGTTTTGGAACCCAAATGCAGATCGTTAGGCGTGGCAGCAAGTACCTTTACCCACTAAGCCATCTCCCCTGCCCAGCATTAGAATTCATTTTTTTTTTCCATGTCAAACTATTCAGTTTCTTTTCTTTCTTTCTTTTTTCTCCCCTCAATTAAAAGGGCTGAGCTTAATACCTGGCCAGACTGCTGGGGAGCTTGGGCAGTCCTTTATCCATGCAGACAAGAGATACCTTCCTTCCCAAACCAGCTGGGAAAATGCCCCATCTCTGATACCAGTTCAATACTAGAAGCTTCATTTGAACTCATCCCTCTGCCTATAACAGGATTCTCAGTGGGACAGCCAGAGATGGCTCCCCAAAGTGAGCCCAGGGATGGGTTCAATAATGCCCAGGAGAAGATGTCATCTTCTAGAGAAGAGAGCACACTGCGCTCATGTTCAGGTAAGTGAGTGGCTCTGAAGAGAATATTCCTTCTTCCACGAGCCACCTATTAAGCACCTACTCTGATAGATGTTATTCTGGACATTTAGAATACCTTAGTCACTAAAGAGACCTAGGTCCCTCCCTTTGTGGAACTTAATCTTAGAATGGGTAGCGGACTGGCAACAAGAAATGTAAGCATGGTAAAAATTGTAAGCCACCTTAGAAGACAGAAAGTGCTATGGGGATGATACCGCACTGAGAGAGACTGAGACTGAGAGAGTCTAGCCTGGCTCCTTCCCATTCTCTTCCTCACATGTTTTGCCTTGGCACTTATAAAACATATAGTCCAGAAATCCCTCACAGTTGTGGCCCCTGTCCACCCTTAGCACCTGCTTCGGCTACTGGGAATTTGCCTATGCAGATATGATGTAGGACAGAGATCTTTGGGGAGTTCAGGCTTGCTTCCTAGTACCAATGGGGTTTGCCTTCCATCTGTGATGTTTTTGGAGTCCTTGGGGCATCCTCTTCTCTTTTAGGGCATGAGACCCCTGGCCAGAAAGAGGGCATCCACACAGAACAAGCTGAAGCTCCTTGTATGGGTAGCCAGTCCTGTACCCCACAGAAGGCTGAGCCTGGAGGCTCTGTCCCAGGTGAGTCTTCTTGATGTTCTAGGGGATCAGGCAAAGGGAACAGGGACCAAGCAAATTCCAGGGCTTCTGTCTGAGAAGATAGCTGTGCTCCGGCCCCTCTCCCTTTTCCTCTAGCTCTTCAGAGCTCCAAAGAAGTTTCACATCTGTGGACAGTGGAATGGAAGGGGGAGGTACCAAAGAAGTGCATCTCACTCACTTCTGGAAGTCCCAACTTCCTTCATCATCATCCCCCCCCCCCCCCCATTCATATGTGCAGTTGTTCTCTTGGATTATAATTGCCACAAAGATACAGAGTATTCATCAGTATGTTCATTGCCTCTACCCTGCATGCTCCTTTTCCCAAATCTCTGATGATCTTCATGATACCAAGGGCCCCCAGTCTATAGCACACACGAACACACATGCCCGCGCGCGCGCACACACACACACACACACACACACATTTTTCTATTCATCACCACTTGCTTGAATGGCATCACTAACTCAGCAAGGGTTTATTTTGTGCATACTGCACAAAGGTGTTGAGTATGGCAGGGAAAGACCGGGCATCTAGCTGCACAGATCTGGGTTGAACCATTGTTCTGCACTGACCTACTGAATGTTCCTGGGGCCCGATGCTGTGTTCAGGGGTGTTTTGTTCACTTGTCATCAGGGTGACAGTAACATGGCTAGTGTGAAGCTTTGTGATGCTACTTGCCCACTGCCTCATCCCAAGTTGGCCTCAAATAAAAATAAATGGTCGTAGAGCTGATTTTAGAATTCAAGATGTCTGCCATCCAGAAGCTAAACCAGAGCTGGGCTGCTGTTTCTATAAGGCAGGACAAATAACTAAACCAACAATACATAGCTACAGGTTCACAGAAGCTAATATTAATGGTAATCGCTATGGAAGTTTATAGTAAAGGATCTTTATGTGCTAGACATGTCAAAATGCTGCTTGGTGTACTGCACTGTGAGAGAAACATGGATTTCAGCTGTTGTAAGTGGGGTGGAGGAGGGGAAGACATTCTTGGCTGAGAAAGGACTTCCAGGCCGGAAGCAGGAAAGGTGATATGTGACAGGTTGAAGAGCAGCATAGTGAAGGACAAAGCTTCACACCTGGATGAAAAGGAAGCTGGACTAGGAATGTAGGGGGCCACATGAAACCAGAAGCTATTGCTGATTCTTGAGTAGAGGAGTGGCATGCAGAAGAGGGAAGTGACATCAGAGGCTGAGCAGACAGTGACATGGAACCAGTGAGTTAGAAACTGGGAGTGAATGTAATCTGTGTAATATGATCAAGGCTCAGGCTATGACAGGCTTTTAGGGCCAGGCAGCACTCAGATCATATGGCGCAAATGTTCTCAGACAAGATTCACTGGGGGATGGGGGGAGGGCTTTAAAGGAAGAGAACAGATTCCTCTGCATGCATGGATGCATTTTGTGAGGATTCCCTAAGAACTTGAATCTGCCCTTTGGGTTGAGGCTCCCCTTGAGGCCTCACCCTACTTCTCCCAGTGGCTGAACACTCACCAGTTTTCTCCCCTCCCCCGCCCCCAGCCTGTAAACTCCAGTCTTGTCTTCTCTCCCTTAACTCTTCCTTTGATCTTATCAACTACAGCTTCTTTCTTTTGGGGGTAGGGGTGTCTCTGTGTATAGCCTTGGCTGTCTTGGAACTTGTTCTGTAGACAAGGCTGGCCTCAAACTCAGAGATTCAGCTGCCTCTGCCCCTCAAGTGCAGCTTCTGTCTGAGTGGGACTTCCCAGTCCTGTAGAGCAGGAGGAAGGGAGCTGAAGAGTGGTTCCAAAGGGGATGAAGCAGTAGAGAGAGCATTTGAGAAGGCAGGATGGAGCACAAGGGTGCTCTGGTGCTTAGGGAGAAAGCAAAGGAAGAGGCACCGAGGTTCCAAGACCATCTTGCATCCTATGGTTAAATTTGGCTGGAATAGGTCTGTGAGGCCAGGCGTTTGTTGACACTATAGCCAGTTTGAAGGACACCCAAGAAGGGCCAGGATGATAGCGGGCATCCTCCACAAGGATGAAAGCTCAGAAGTAGGCAGCAGGTCTGTTCTGGAAGGAGCAGGGGGAGGGGTGTCTACTAAGGATTCAACGGAGCTTCCTGGGTGGAGGAGCTGGCCAGCCTGGGAGAAAAGCCCCAGGAGGCACCATGCTTGCCAGCAGCTTTGGCTGCAGAGGGAACAGAAAGAGGATGAAAGAACTTTGGGATTTACTGATTCCCAGGAAGGTTTGAGTGGGGTACAAAAAGGAGCCAGACTGGAAGTGAGGATCCTACTGGCAAATGAATGTGCATATGGATGGGCTTTCACACAATTCCTTTTTTTTTCCCCCTTCCTTTTCTTTTTGACTGCTCAGGAGAGGAGTGGATGATTCGAAAGGTGAAGGTAGAGGATGAGGATCAAGAAGCAGAGGAGGAGGTGGAATGGCCCCAGCATCTCTCCTTCCTTCCCAGTCCTTTTCCCACTCCGGACTTGGGTCAGTTGGCTGTTGCATACAAACTGGAGCCAGGGACAGCGGGGGCGCTAGGTGGAATCTCGCTGTCCGGGTGGGCCCCCATCCCTGAGAAGCCTTATGGCTGCGAGGAATGCGAGCGGCGTTTCCGGGATCAGCTAACTCTGAGGCTGCACCAGAGGTTGCACCGGGGTGAGGGTCCTTGTGCCTGCCCAGACTGTGGCCGCAGCTTCACGCAGCGTGCTCATATGCTCCTGCACCAACGCAGCCACCGCGGAGAGCGTCCCTTCCCGTGCTCAGAGTGCGATAAGCGCTTCAGCAAGAAGGCCCACCTGACCCGCCACCTGCGCACACACACTGGCGAGCGTCCCTACCCGTGCGCTGAGTGCGGCAAACGCTTCAGCCAGAAGATTCACCTAGGCTCGCATCAGAAGACCCACACTGGAGAGCGGCCCTTCCCCTGCACCGAATGCGAGAAGCGGTTCCGCAAGAAGACACACCTGATCCGCCACCAGCGTATCCACACGGGCGAGAGGCCCTACCAGTGCACCCAGTGCACACGCAGCTTCACGCACAAGCAACATCTGGTGCGGCACCAGAGGGTGCACGATGCTGCTAGCCGCACCCGGTCCTCGCCCGACATCCCTGCTACTCCCCACTCCCCCACCGCGTCTCTTACTCCGTCTCCTCCTGGGCCCAAGCCTTTCGCTTGTTCACACTGCGGGCAGAGCTTTGGCTGGAAAAAGAACCTCGCTACGCACCAGAGTCTGCATCTCATCGAAAGTCGTCCTTTTGGGTGCGATGAATGTGCACTAGGCACCAACGTGGACCCCGCCTCTGCCGAGCCCTCGGCCTGCACTCCCCACGCGCCTGACTGTGGCCCAGGTTCGGGGTCCGCGGCACCCCAGCGCACCACCTCCAGCGAGCGCTCCTTCTTCTGCCCCGACTGCGGGCGCGGCTTCGCGCACGGGCAGCACCTGGCCCGCCATCGGCGAGTGCACACGGGCGAAAGGCCATTTGCCTGCGCTCAGTGTGGCCGCCGCTTTGGTTCCCGACCCAATCTAGTCGCTCACTCCCGGGCCCACAGCGGCGCCAGACCTTTTGCTTGTGCGCAGTGTGGCCGCCGCTTCAGTCGCAAATCTCACCTGGGCCGCCACCAGGCTGTGCACACTGGCAGCCGCCCCCACGCTTGCGCTGTCTGCGCCCGCTGCTTCAGCTCCAAAACCAACCTGGTCCGCCACCAGGCGATCCATACGGGCTCCCGCCCCTTTTCCTGCCCTCAGTGCGCCAAGAGCTTCAGCCGCAAGACCCACCTGGTGCGGCACCAACGCATCCATGGGGAAGCGGCCCTCCCAGTCCCAGCCTCGAACCTCTCTGCTCCAGCCTGGCCCAATCCTTCTGAGGTGGTACCACCTCCAATCTTTTTCTAAGGAAGTTCTGACCTGCATCCTGTCTTTCCTGACAGATTTGGGAGACTCCTTACTGGAGACTTAATGGGGTTTTAACATTCACACCTAGGTTGCTGCCAAAGCACCAGGACACTTAAGTCATTGTCCTTTCTTAGTTGAGAAGTCCGAGGATCATACTTAGCTCTTGACAGTTAGGACAACACAGAGAGACTATCCATGCAGATACCACACTGAGAACCAGACATTTCTGGGGATCAACCAGGTTGAGGAGAGACCGAGCAAGAGACCTCTAAATAGAGGGAAAGAATAGTTACTTATGTACTTGAAGTTCATTAAAGTTCAAATCTGAAGTTCTGGGGCTGTTAACTGAACCAGGGGAGGAAAGCCTGACTCTACTCACTGCCACCTCCACCCACAGGAAAAGTCCTTTCCTGACAGTTCAGGGTGTGTGTGTGTGTGTGTGTGTGTGTGTGTGTGTGACTGGGCGAGGACAAGAGGGGGGCTGGCTGCCCTTAGGCTGCTCCCATGGGGACCAGCATTGTTACTTTATGTGCTGGGGCTCCCACCACCTGTTTGCAGCCCTTTAAAAGGCTTCCCAGAAGCATCCTTACTGGAACCTGCATAGGAGGTTCAGAATGAGGCAATACTTGAACCTGCCATAAAGGTTGTTTCGATAGCACATTTTCCACCAGTTGTCTCCTTGTGAGGATTGCTAGAGCCTGAAGGCACTGCAACCCAGCTGGGGCTGACAGAAGCAGAGGAGCTGCCTGACAGTGAGGGAGCAGTGGGGGAATGGGGTATGAGTTTAGAGAGAACTGTTTTGGATTCGACCTCATAGAGGACTTACAGGCAATCCTTTACTCTCCCGGAACTTCAGTTTCTCATTAAAATGAGAACTGGTGTTGATGAAAGCTGAGACTCCTTTCTATCCTATTACTAGATCACTAACAACAAAGATACCCAAGGCAGCTGTCTCCTGGGTGCTAAGCACTGGGAAGGTTCAGGGGCCAGCTAGCAAGGATCCTTCCACCACAGCTTAAGTGGGGTTCCTGGTTACTGTTACTGTTGCTGTGATAAAATACTGACCTTGAGCAGGAGAGGGTTATTTGTTTTATACTTTCAAGTCACAGTCCATCCTTCATGGAAGTCAGGGCAGGAACTGAAGCAGAGACCAAGGAGGGAGGAATACTGCCTATGGCTTGTTCTCATGACTTGTTCAGTTTGCTTCTTTAAAAAACCAGGACCACCTGCCTAGGGGTGGCAATGCTCACAGAGGAACACACACACACACACACACACACACACACACACTTCAACCACTAATCAAGAAAATGCCTGAACTGGCCAGTCTGATGGGTTTTGTCAACTGAGGTTCCTTCTTCTCAGATGACTCTAGCTTTGTCAAGTTGGCAACAAAACAAAACTTAACAGTGGACTCCTTAAGGGCAAAGTAGGAGTCCAACAGTCCAAGAATAGTCAAGGGAGGCTGACAGGCTGCCATGTCTGAAGCCATGCCCGAAGAAACGGCATGGGAAGCATGGGTGTGAGGTTGAATGGAAGTGGAAGACCCAGATTAGGTCCAATCCAATATCCAAAGAGCTGCAGTCCTCAATGAAAGGGAGGAGAAGAGAAGCTAGGGCTGGCTTGAGAACCAGAAAGGCTGTTGGCACTCCATTGTACAGTAGTTCCCGCTGCATCTAGGAGAGTGGGGACAGCAGGGTGTAAGCAGGGTGGAAACATGGCCATGTTTATATTCCAACCCTTTAGAAAGACTGGCTGGAGATGTGTGCATCAGTTACCCATTAGTCATGTGGTGAAGACTTTGGACTATGGACATGTTAGAGGAGATGGAGAAGTGTTGAATTAAAAATACCACTAGTCAGATGGTACAGGACTTGCTAAGAAGCATGGTGGAACCACTGGGGCCTGACTTCTGCTTAGCTGGCTGGCTAGCTGACAGCAGCCTTCCCCTGAGAAGCATCTACATATTTATGCTGGGAGAGCAGTCTTTTGTACCTGCTGAGGTTGACTTGTAGAAAGTAGCCTATATTGGTACAGAGCTCAGGATAAGGCAAGCTGGAGACGGGTGGTCTGAGAACTATCTGCATTCCAGAAGCTATTAGGTATTAGGTACCCATCCTCCAAAGAAGTATGGAGTGAAAAGAGGAGGCCTTGGACCAAACGCTGGTGTGGAGCAAAATCAATGAGGGAAAGACTCTGAGAGAAAGCTGCAAAGACTGGGGACACCGGAGAATAGAGAGGAAGACCCTGAGAGGAGCTGACAGGGATGCTTAGATAACACTTTCAGGAAGAAAGAGGCAGCTGAAGGCTAGGGGGAGGAGAGTACTAACCCAGGGTCTTGTGCCAAGGCGATGGTATGCGGCAACTGAGTGGTTGGGTGAGTTCCAGCAAAGGTGAATCACAAAAGCAAAGTCCTGGAGCAGGAATGAGAGAGTGAGACCTGGACACGGGCGAGGGACTGTGGGAAGCCACTTTCACCGTAAGGCCAAGGGCATGAATGTGTGTAAAGTTTTGTTTTCTGGCTAAGAATGAGTAGGTGACTGTTGGCTACTGTGGGTGTGGCTATAAAACAGCAATCCTTCAGAGGCTGGGCTATTGGAATCCCAACCGCTCTGCTGCTCCAAAAGACAGCTCAGCTTCTTTCGGAAGCTGCCCTCCTGGCCTCTGGGGCACTGGGCTTGAAGGACCTGCTGAAAGGCTATTGCACGGACTGTTTGGCTCACACACAGGACATTAGCCCACTGCTTCCCTTCTCCAGACATTCTGGAATTCTTGTGTCACAACAGCTTTTTGATCCTTCGCGTGTTTAGGAGCACTACCACGTGCCAGGCATTTCTGGGACTTCACATTCTCTTGAAGACTCACCACCCTGCCAATCTGTGTCCTTTGAACTTGTTGGCAAATAGTTGAAGGTCATTTAGTGTCAAGCCTGGCGGTCAAAACAAATGACAAGTGCTCAAAACCAAGTGAGCAAAACTGTGTGCAGGGTTGTCATCCCAGCCACTTGAGAAGCTGTGGTGGGAAAATCAGAAGTGAGTTCAAGGCTAGCCTGGAGAACCTAGTGAGACATTGAGGGCAGTCGGGGATGAAGGGGTACCGGCAAGATGACTCAGCATGCCTGCTCTGAGTCTGCATTCCATCCCAGAGACCCATGCAGTGAACTGACTCCTACAGGTTGTCCTCTGACCTCCATACAATTGTGGTTTGCATATGTGTGTGCACACACTGCAGAAATAAAAAGAATTTTGAAAGGGAAAGTTCTGGGTTTGTAGCTTGGTGGCAGGCACTTGTCTGGCATATGCAAGGCTTTGTGTTCAATTCCCATCCCTCCTTTGCCTAGGATCTGAGTGAAAGGCAGGGGCTTTTGAAGACTGCTACAAGGAGGAGCTCTAGATTCAGTCAGAGGTGAATACACACACCTGTGTTTCTCCAGGTCGGACACAAGTTGTGAGCCATCCCCAGTACTGGCATGCAAAAAACAAACAAACAAACCATATTTCTAAGAAGAAAAATGCAATTATATGTATTTATTTATATATGAATGTTTCATTGATGATGAGATGTTTCATTAATTAGCCAAAATGTATTTAGTTTTCCTACAACTCTTGTTCCACAGAAAGATTGTCTGTAGTAAGCAGGTATGAGGCAGGCAGTCTGTAGTCCCAGCACGTAATACAGACATGTGTAACTCATGCTGATTGCCTGTGAGGAACTTATAGTCTGGCTGGAGATGAAACCTGAACGCCTACAGACAGAGGAGTAAGGCTCTGTGTGCTCCTGCTGTTGCCTCCTCATCTGGAGGAGGAGGAGTAAAGGGAGGATCTAGTATGTTTTCAACAAAACACCCAGCCCTTGCATTGCTTACCCTTGACAGCTAGCTGTTCAGATACCCTTTCCCCATTTTCTTCTACCTGTTGCCTTGCTTGGGAACAATCAATGATCAAGAGACTATTTTGGCAAGGGCAAAGCAAAGTGAGTGGACTTCAGCAGCAGCTAATCCAGGCTCTATCTAAATCTGCCAATCATGTGATCCAGGACACAGGAATCTTGCTTGTGGTAGAGCCTCTAGTGTCTTCTCCCTCTGTCTGCAGGGGTGGACAGCTGCTGGTCAGAGGGACCTGCCAAACATGCTGCAAATCTCAAGCTAGCGTCTAGGTGTGTCTCTGACCAGCTCAGACAAGCAGGTAGAGACTCTGGCATTTTAATCCTTTGAGCTTACAAATCCACTCAGCCCTGTGCAAACATTGTAGGAAACAGCACAAGCCCTTGATCTCATGAATTTGATTCCTCAGATGTAAGGCAAGCTTTGTCCTGTGGGTGGCCCTTAATACTGAGTGTTCTGGGAGATGGTAAAGAAATAAGAGTCATGGTCCCAGACTCACAAACTTGAACCTGACCCAAGAGAAAGCTGGAGCCTCACAACATGCCCATCACTTGTGGCTGGGCAGGCACAGGTATTGCAACCTATTCATGATCAAAGGGCAGAGAAAGGGCAGAGTGTAGGCTGGAGAAGTCAGGGGTGTTTCTGGAGAGGAGTGTGCCCTAGCTCAAGAAGACTGCAAGCAGGAGGTAGAGGACTTAGGATCAACCCAAAGGGGGTTTGGGCCATAAGAAATCAGTTTTATGTAACTCCAAGGTAGTGATGAGAATCTATCCTTCTCAGGGTAGGTTCAGAGAAATCCCACCTCTGCTGAATGATTGATGTTCTAGCTGATGGATATTGTCTTAGTTAGGTTTCTATTGGTGTGATAAAATACCATGACCACCGCAAGTTCCGGGAGGAAAGGGTTTATTTGGCCTACATTTCCATATTACTGTTTATCATCAAAGGAATCCAGGACAGGAACTCAAACAGGGCAGGAACCTGGAGGCAGGGGCTGATACAGAGGCCATGGAGGGGTGTTACTTACTGGCTTGCCTCTCCTGGCTTGCTCAGCTGGCTTTCTTATAGAACCCAAGACTACCAGCCCAAGGATGGCACCACCAACAAGGCCCCACCCCCCATCACTAATTGAGAAAATGCCTTACAGCTGGATCTCATGGAGGTATTTTCTCAACTGAAACTCCTTTCTCTGTGATAACTCCAGCCTGTGTCAAGTTGACACAAAACCAGCCAGTACAACTGTTTATCATCAAAGGAATCTAGGACAGGAACTCTAACAAGGCAGTAACCTGGAGGCAGGGGCTGATGCAGAGGCCATGGAGGAATGTTACTTACTGGCTTGCTCTCCAAGGCTTGCTCAGTCTGCTTTCTTATAGAACCGAGGACCACCTGTGCAGGCATGGCACCCACAGTGGGTTGGGTGTTTCCCCATTGGTCACTAATTAAGAAAATGTTTTATAGCTGGATCTTATAAAGAGATTTTCTTAATTGAGGCTCCCTTCTCTCTGATGACTCTAGCTTGTGTCAAGTTGACATAAAACTAGATAGTATAGTTAGTAATTGTGTCAATTGGGAAAACTGAAACTCTGCTATGGAACAGTGACACTGTAGTTTCTCCATCTGGCAGCCGCCCACCCCACCCCCCACCAACCAACATTCTACTTCCTCTATGAATTTGACCATTAGGACTCTCCCATAAGTTGGATCATATAATATTTGTCTGGCTTATTTCACTTAGTAAAAAATCTTCAGGGTTCATACATATGGTAGCACATACCAGAATTTCCTTTATAAATTCCTTTTCTTAAAAAGTTAAATGCATTGTATGCTTACAACTATGGGGCATGCCACCAGACAGATGACCTAGTAAGGTAGAAGCAGGTTTAAAATCTTGGGGAGTCTCATAATTGAGAATGGCAGGCTTTAGAACCAGCTCCCAGTCAGGGTCTACTTGTCCTGGAACAATCAACCCCATTGAGAGGGCCATGACAACCGGTCACGGTCATGTAGCATAAAAACCTAGAGTTCTCCATTCTAATGAGGTATCTAGATAGGCCTCAAGTGTTTAGCCAATGAGCTTCTGTAACTGGGCATCCCTTCTTGCAAAAGGTATTTAATCCCTGGCTCACCCCGAGTAAGACATATGCATTCACATCCTCCAAAACAGTAAAGCAGCTTGGACAAGCAACAACCCTCTTCTTCATCAAGGATCCCTGAGGGGAGAAGGAAGGTCTGCCTCATAAAGAGCCACACCTAAATCTCCTGGAGAAGGCCTCTCTTCTAGTCCCTTCCTACTTTCTCAGCATTCACTGGAAGCCAGACCAGATTCTGCCCCATCCCAGGCTCAGCCATCCCTTTCCTGTCTGGTGCACAGACCCTCAGACCCCTGTTTCCAACTCCTCTCGATCCCCAGAGGTGTCTGGGTACATAGGAGGCTGGGAACCACCCTTCTCAACCCCTGGCAGTCCCCAGGCATCTGGGTACATAGGAGATTGAGAACCACAGCATCTGTCCCAGCCCCTGATGTTTCTTCTCACCTGGAGAAACACGGGTTGGAAGCCCCTATCTTGGCCTGTGTTCTGCCTTCCCTGAGTGATGGCGCTCTGGCATCCCAGCGGTGAGACAGACAAGCATACCACAGTATGCATGTGGAGATCAGAGGACAAGTTGAGGGAGTCTGTTCTTCCTTCCACCATGTGGGTCTTGGGTATCACATAGTAAGTACCTTAACCCACTGGGTCATCTTACAGACACAACATTCCTTCATTTTTACTTTAGTCTTTTAATATGAGCTTGACCACAGTTTTCTTCCTTTTAAAGGCAGAATAATATTCCATGGTGTGTCTAGAGTTTTTGTTTCTCTATTCATCTCAGTGATACAGGTTGTTTCTACCCAATGGCTCTTATGAATGATGCTGTACCCCATTGCAGAGAGCATCTTCACATTCCTGGGCTCTGTAAACTTGGATTCATAGATGAACCCAGCAGCTGAATATGTAAGACAACTACGTGCGAGGTGTCTGGGGAAAAGAATAAAAAGGGGTGGATTCTGCCTGGACGGTCAGGAGGCATCTCTGAGAAGATGAATCAAATTGACAGGAATATCAGTGTTGTGGTCAGGTCCTCCGGCCATGCAGGCAGCATGGTTCTACACACCCAGGGCATTCACTGTCTGTCTTCTGGGAAAGAAGAGGAGAGCATCCTCCCCCATGCCCAAGACTATGAAAACTGTCACAGCAAGGAATGCATACTGCATCTGGCCTCAGTTACAAACATTCCTGGAGCCACTATCAATTTCAGAGACATGCTACCACAGTCTATGACGAAGTGTAAAAGACACAATTTAATTTAGAAATGAACAGGCTGGGTAAAGCCTAGTTTTCATGGAAAGAGTATTGTAGGACATGCTGAATAAAGGCGCTTCTGATAGGAAACAAATGTCCCAGCAGATGACTCAGAGGAGAGGCCATCTGTATGACAGGCAAGACTTAGAAAATGTCTGAGGGTGGGGAAGATCCCCAGGATGCTTTCCATCACAGACAGGTGACACCATCAATGCCCTTTCTCACACCTAGCCTGGGTTTCTGAGAACCGCTTGGGAATTTCCTCTTTTCTTGTTGCCTTCTTCGGCCTCTACCATCCACACCCACCTTCACACACGAAGTGGGGGGATAGTCTGTAGCCAGAACCCTTCACCAAAGGTGCTATATTCCTTTTCTTGAGTCTTCTTACTAGAGTATCAGGGTCTGGGAGGCTCCGAATGACAAAGCAGCTCCTGTCTAGCTGGATTGGAAGTTGTAAGACTGAGGCCCGAGTGCTGGCAGGACCTCAAGCCCTCTGCTTGGAGTGAAGGATGGAGATGCTGGTCTCTGTCCTAGCTGCTCCTTCACTGGTGGATGCTTCTCCATCTCTCCTTCTGATCTCACACGGCTTCCCAAGCCATCATTCTGTGGGCATCTGTGTCTTCTCTTCTTAAGGACACAGATCCTATTGGATTAGACCCAATCTAATGAGTTCATCTTAATTTGATTACCTTTGCAAAGGCACAATTTCCAGATGCATGGCCTCAGAGCTGTAGGAGAGCCTGAAATGAAGGCTCCAGGTGTCTGGAGGCTGGGAGCTGGCTCTGGAGGTCATATCACTCGAAACAGCTGATGCAGGACAGAATGACATTTTTGCCTGTACAAGTGATTTTGCTTGCTTTGTTTTTGAGACAGGGTCTCACTATGTAGCCCTGGCTTGCCCAGAACTCAGTATGTAGATCAGGTTGTCTTCTGTCTCAGAAAAATCCACCTGCCTCTGTCTTCATTTGGAAGAGACTTCATTTCAGGCTCTCCTACAGCTCTGAGGACAAGTATCTGGAAATTGTATCTTTGCAAAGGTAATCATACTAATTCAATTGCTGAGTGGGACCAAAGGTGTGTGCAACCATATCTAGCCTTTGCTGACAATTTTAGGAACCCCAGGGGGCCTCAGACAGACTCTTTCTCTGTTCTTTAGGAGAACTCACTTATTTTTACTTACTTATTGATCCTTGGGACTTAGCTGGATACAAAGCAGGGTTGGAGACCATTACACTCTTCTGTGGTTGAACAGCATCTTGTGCTTTCTGGAGCAGCCATTGGGGGAGGGGATGGAAGAGTGTCTCTAAGAAAGGGCTGTGGGACCCTCCCTGGGGAGCAGTGGGAGTGCATGACAAGAGCTAGAGGGATGGAATAGTGGCCAGATGTAGGAGGTGGAGGTCCCAAGAGGCTGAAGATTCGAGCTGCTAGATCTGTACAGGCTGCACAGGAGACAGGGGGAGCAGATTAAACCAACCACCCAACCGAAGACAGAGCCTTCAGGTTTGGGATTAGGTCAGCCTCGGGGCAGGGGACCTTACTGGTCAACTACAGGACACTGGTTTATGTAACGAGTTTATGTAATACCATTATGTAATGTCATTAGAGGCATCACAAATTGTATTCTACTTGAGGCTCTGCAGAAGCCAGACCAGGGATCCTTTCCAACTCTGTAAGACAGGCTCTGGTGGTCTGAGCCCTCTTTCTCTAACAGGATTTCTGTCTAAGACTCACTTCCTGTGGTCTTTAGTGTCTTCCCACAGGATGTGGATTTTAGACAGATGAGGCCAACTCCATCCTGAGGATCCCTAGGATCGTTGCTCTGCAGAACCCACAGGCCCACTCAGATTCCTCCCCCCTCCCAACCCTTACATTTGTACTCCCAATGGCTGTCCCCTCAGTCAGGCTTGTATTATAGAGGCCTGGGAATGTTCTAGAACACGGATCTCTAAACTTTTGTGGACTACTAAATACTTTAAAATGTTTATTAATTATGCAGTAATGAATTACAATTAATGCACATTAATTGTGCATATTGTTGGTGTAGGTGTGAGACTTCACATACGAGTATAGTGTATACCTTTATCTACACACACCCATGCTCCTTCCAGCTTTGTGGTTCACTGCTTTGCATTCAGTTCCTTGGAGCTCAGCTTCCTCACATGAAAGAAAGCATGCAGCATTGCCCTTCTGTTTCTGTTCCTTTCACCCAAAGACTTCCAGTTGCAAATGGCAGCACTTCACTTCTCCTTAGGGATGAATAATATTCTCTGTGTACATAAACTACATGTCCTTATCTATGATTCAGTCAGTGGGTACCTAGGCTTTTTTAAAAAATATGATGCCATGATAAACATGGATGCTTCTCTCAAAATAACATGTGTTGAAATAAATTTGTAAATAAATTCAGAGCCCATGCTCCACTCTTAATCATATCCCTGGGTCCTCATGGGTTCTCAGGGCTGTCGAAAGAATCTCTGTTCTCTTCCTACATACAAGACAATTTGGGCCTAGAGATGACAAGATGATTCCACGGGGTGGCAGGTGGGAGGGAGGGAATGATCCACTGTGTGGTAGCGCAGGTCCTGCTTACAGGTTTCTGGCTCCCAGTGTGGCCTGTGCCTACCACAACAGAGCCTAACAGGAGTTCTGGAACAGGTAAGTGTGCACAAGAAACACCCCTGTCTCTGTATCCCCCTTCCTCTTTAGGAGGCAGGGGAAGGTGGGGTATGAAACACAAGCTGAGAGAGCTGGGATGAACTGAGCTCACAGCAAGAAGTCTGCTACAAGCCAGTGAGATGGCTGGGTGGATAAAGGTGTTTGCTGCCAAGCCTGACCAGAGTCAGACCCCTGGAAGTTGGATGCTGGAAGGAGCGAGGTGTCTCCCATGAGTGGTCCATTGATTCCACATGGCATGAGAACATGTGAGGGGTTACTTACAAGGAGCACATGTGACTCAAAGGCAGTTGTGTCACTGAAAAGCCTACCCAGATGGAGTGACAAGTGAGGAAAGGTACATCCCATGAGCTCTTCAAACTATCAGCAGATAATTCAGTCTCCTCTGCCCAGCAACTGTGACTGTTTATATAACCTTGAGAAGGGAGGCTTGTAACTCTTGTAAGTTTCAGGAGCTTGTGAGTTTTGTTTTGTTCCTGAGTCTTTTAAATCTCATCCTCATCCCCACATTTATTTCTAGCCAAGGTCACAGCTGGGAGCTGTACAGGCTTTGTGGGTAATGTCCCAAGGGGAAGCAGTGCTGACTGGGTGAAGAATAGTCACTAGAACAATCAGGTAGGTATTTAAGCACCAGAGAATACTGAGAAAGGGGTGAATCTAAACTCTATAGAGCATCTCCACACTATCTGCCTTTTGGTTACATAACTAGTTAAATAAATTGTACTTGGAGGGTAGCAAGCAGAAGGTAAACATTTCTCTCATCACTACTTACAAACTTATACTGTTGTATCTCTCTTTTCAATCTTATCAGTTTTCTATAGCTGGAAAACACATCAATCCCAAATTAAGTGGGAAACAGCAAGCCTGTAGCCAGTCTTTTGCTACTTTTCCTTTCTTCCACCCTTCTCCACCCCTTTTTTTCCCCCGCCCTTTCAACCTCCTAACCCTAGATAAGAGAAAAAAGGATTGAGAGGAAAGGAAAGAAATCCTGAATAAAGTCAGGGGTCAGAAAGTGGGCAACATTATTGTTAGACTACTTCCTGTTGATTAGGGGTGTCAAGTTCCTTGGAGCAAGTTTGATCTTCGTTGTCAGGATATCTAATTTCTTCTTGTTCCTTCGTTGTGTACAACTATTTAACCAACCACAACTAACAACAAGAAACAACAAACAACAACCTACTAACAGCCTATACATCTCTTGGGGCCCTAGAATTTATATACCCTTGAAAAGTTCCCAGAATTCCAAACATCATACAACTGTAGAAACTATCTGCAACTGGCAAAACCTTGCCTCTGCTAGAGCATGAGGCAAATCGTAATCAGTTGCTAAGGATAATCTGAAGCAGCCCATATCTCTCACCTGGTATTAAAACATATTCTTACGATAGTTTTGGCTCATGATTTAAGGTAGATACAGTTCACTATGGCAGGTAAGCCATCGTAGTGGGCGCCCGAGGCAGCTGGTGACATTGCATAATCAGTCAGGAAGCAGAGAGTTGAATGCTGATGTTCAAATACTTTTCCTTTTCCCTTTTTATTCAGTCAAAGACTCCAATTCATAGGATGCCCATATTCAAGGTAGACTTTCCATCCTCAATTAAACACCATTCTAAATACACAGCAGTGCCCAAAGATATGGCTCCAATGTTATTCTAAATATAGTCAATGAATATTAATTACCACACACTCACACAGGGTTTTTTGGGGGGTGCAGGGGGAGCTCTGCTGAGTGGCTTTGGTTGGTCTTATTTGGAAGGCCTCCCAGCCACCTTTGTCTATGGTCACACCACCCTGAATGCGCCTGATCTCAGAAGGCCACATATAGCAGTAACCACCTTAAGGCTCTTGGAACTCCAGACCTGGGTGATCCAAGATGTCCTCACTGTCAGCCTCCAGGAGGCTGGTCTGTGTTTCCCAACATGATAGCTCTGAAACAAAGAGAGCAGGAGCAGCCTTTAACCCTAGATCTCATGTAACATCACTTCTGCCATATTCTCTTGTCCATATCAAGTTGTCAGCCATCTTGGTTGACAGTCTCCTGTACCCACTACTGGAACATATGTTAGATGGGTCCTAATAAAGCATGCATGCTTGAGTAGTTCCTCTTTCAGTTATTGCAAAGTTCAGTGTTATCTAACCTAAAGCTTTCCTACATCACCAGCTTACTGACTTTCTGCCCAATACCCCTGAGGCTGCTCAATGACAGGAGAAGAGGTCCAGGTCCCCATGGTCTCTCTCTTGTTTTCTGCTTCTTCTCTACCAGGACACATGGGCTCCCCTATAAGAGGACCAGGGTTATGAAAGGAGAGAGAAATATCTCATCTGATTCATCCATTTTTCATCTGGCAAGGGACTTTGGTGTATCTGGATGCTGTTGGAATACTAACTTTTTATGTTCTAAGAGGCCGTGATGAGTTCTGTCTCTGTCCCGGCATGAGACCACATGAAGTTCCACTGTTCTCTGATGAGGAAACATGTCTTCTGAAGCCTGACCTTCACTTTCTGCCTAGCTGAGACACCACAAATGATTGCTTTCTTCATTTTGAATTGCTATAAAAGCATGCTTAGGTCTGAGTAATTTATAATAAATGCAAATGTATTTGGCTCATGGTTCTGTAGACTGAATATCCCTTAGCCCAGTTAAATTTATGTAAAATGTTGATTGTCATGGCAGCTCAACTTAACTAGTGAAAACAAGAAAGCAAATATAGATTCAGTAAATCCATGGGAAGGCAAAGCAGGGTGGAATGGGAGGTTTATGAGGTAGTTCCCATGGGAGAACAAGCAAGCAAGCAAGAAGGAAAGGAAGAAAAGGCATCTGAGCTATACAGTGACTCCCTGAAAAGTAAGCCGGGATCAGAGGAGCAGATCATGTAGATGGAGCCTCACACCTCTATGCATAAAGTCTCAGCAGGGAACTCTAAGGCAAAGATGGCTTGTTAGATGAGTCTACTGCACTGCTGCAGAAGCACCAAGCCTAGAACTCTGTCTTGCTCAGATAGGGCTGGTACTTCCTAGGAAAAGCATGGCCTGGGCTCATGAGCCAATGTGAATCCTGAATGAAGACCAGTGACTGCAGCCATTGCTTTCTTGAACAGAGCAGCACTGTGTTTAGATGAGAAATTCAAGGGTGGCATCTCCAATTCCTACGAATGTAAGACTCTGACACAGCCTTGGGAATACCAAGAATCTGTGGTTGGTTCATTTAATCCCAAGATTATTCCCTCCCTCACTGAAGACCAGCTTCTCCACATGAATATATATATATATATATATATATAGTCAATAACAGCTCTCAGGGTTTACTGTATTTGCTAAGAGAGTAATGCACATACTCCATGATTTAAAGTTCCTGACCTTGAAG
>JADRCH010000110.1:4973115-5038007 GCA_019843965.1 Rhynchomys soricoides
TCTCTCTCTCTCTCTCTCTCTCTCTCTCTCTCTCTCTCTCTCTCTCTGTGTGTGTGTGTGTTTCTTTTTGAGATAGGGTTTCTTTGTAGCCAGGAGTGTCATGCAACTCACTCTGTAGACTAGGGTAGCCTCGAATTCACAAAGATCCACCTACTTCTGCCTCCTGAGTGCTGGGATTAAAGGTGTGTGCCACCAACACCTGGCCTGGGTATTCCCTTTTGGACCAATCAGCAGATGCCAGGACAGAGCCACACAGGAACATGATAGCTATTGGCCATGCTGGTGAAGCAGGAAGAATAAAGAGCTTCTTTTTCCTGAAGAAGAGTGCCACCAGGCAAATAAAAACTGCATATCTAGTTCAGACGTGGTGGTACACGCCTCTAATCCCAGCACTTGGGAGGCAGAGGCAGGTAAATCTTTGTGAGTTTGAAACCAGCCTGGTCTACATAGTGAGTTCCAGGACAGCCAGGGACACACAGTGATACCTTGTCTCAAAAGGAGAAATAAAAAAATCATACATCTATTCTAAATAGCCAAGACATCTCATCTCCCCTTCCTCACTTCCATTTGCCACTAGACCACTTACAGTCTAACTCCTTCTCTCACTCTCCTATTGAAGCAACCTCTGAAGTAACAACCCGTGGTTGCATGATTAGTAAATCGGACTGTCCCAGGTTAGGCAGCTTCAATTTCCTTCTCCAAAAAATAAGGATACAACAACACTTTGTTGAATTGGCACTAGAATGCAATAAAATAATGCAAAATGATGAGATAATCTAACAGAGGGCATAGAACATTCTGGATGCATTTCTTAGCTAAATTTAATATTAATAAAACAGAAAATAAAACCACTAAATCTTATTTCATCAAACTGATCAAGAGCTAGTCCCACATCTTCAAGGCAAGTCCTTTTTAAACACCCCTGTTGAGGCTAGCACATAGTAAGCCTTGATCAATAGGACTGGTGAGATGGCTCAGTGAGCAAAGTGCTTGCTGTGGAAGCACGCAGACCAGAGTTCGGATCCGCAGCACTCATATAAAAGCCAGGTTGCAACAGTGTGCATTTGTGACCCCAGCGCTGGGGTTAGCCAGAGGTACACAGATCCTAGGAGCTTGCTGGCCAGCCAGACTATCCAAAATGAGCTCTGGATTTAGTAAGAGCCCATGCCTCAAAAAATAAAGTAGAAAACAGTAAAAACAGGTATCTTGTTGGTCTCTGGATTTCCACATGTGCACACACAGGCAAGTGTACCCTTGCACACATATACACAAAACACACACCCTTTTTAAGTGTGAGCATGTCCATGACTTGGCCTCTAAGCAATAGTTATGACAGTGCTGATGAAGGTCGCCATACATCATGCAACACAGGGCTAATTTGCCAGCAAAGCTTCTCTCTGGAGGCCTGATAAGCAAGTGTAGTACTTAGGAGCCTGTGGCAGAGAACCTTGCGTGCTCTCCTAGCTAGGGCCTGAGAATGGCTTTTTAGTTGAGCTATTTAAAAAACTGGGACCTCTCCCTTCAGTCCTGCAGCCCAAAAGAAATGAAATCTGCCAACAGACACCAAGGATGTTTTATGGTCTCTGCTATATTATTACCATTTTGCATTAAATATCTGTAACTCTAGTTCCAGGAGATCTGATGTCCTCTTCTGTCCTCCAAAGGCATCAGACAGACAGGCAGGCAGGCAGACAGACAGACAGACAGACACACACACACACACATGCACACCACTCTTTGGGAAAAAATGTGGGAAAGGATAAAGAAGAAAATTAAATGTCTTAGTATGCCTTTCGTGATTGTTTGCTATATGCTTTCTCTGTACAGTGCACTTTTGCAAGCTTACCTATCCCAGCGGGCTGGTAAAGTGACCGAGGCTTTAAGTGCTCAGGGGCTTGTCGGGACTCACATGCCCTAGATCACAAAGCCTCATCTTCTTTGAGTTTGAGGCATCTTTTCAGGCAGAACATTGTCAGTGTACTACAAGAGATTTTATGATTTGATATAATGTTATGTGAGTCTGGGAAAGCCAAACATAATCACAATTACACTTAAAATATGTCTCAGCAAGCCCAGAAAGCTATGCTGCCACCAGCTATTTGAGGTCCTTTTCCTTTTCCTGTCACAACTTAAAAAGAACCACTCTCAGACAACACTACATCCTAAAACTCGTGTCTTTTTTAGCAGCATCCCTTTGACTCTCACATGACTTTTGATGTATTATTTGCACTTCTGCTTTGCAGTGACTGGTCACTTACCTGATTCAGTGGTAATCACACTGGACTTCAGTCCACAATCCATTCTTAAAACAACACTAGCTGATACTTATTAAACACTGTGAGCATGCACTTTAGTGTATGCATGGTGTAGTGGTTTGAATGAGAAGGTCATCGCTCTGATGGCTGAACACGTGGTTCCCAGCTGGTGGCGCTGTTTGGGGAGACTTTGGAGGTGTGGTTACTGGAGGCTGACTTTGAGAGTTCAAAGCCTCCTGCCACCTCCAGTTTGCCCTCTCTCTGCTTCATGCTTGCCGTTGAAGATGTCAGCTCTCAGCTTTCTGCTGTCATGCCTGTTGCTTGGTGCTGTGCCTTCCTCTTATGATGAATTCTTGCTTTTCTGAAATTGTAAGCTGAAATAAACTCTATGTTTTATAGGTTACCTTGGTCATGGTGTAAATTGAAGATGAGATGAGTAAGACATTTGCTTAGCCTGGGGGTAGTCAAATTTACTAATACTGGTCTTGGTGGTACTTTATCACAGCAAAAGAAAGGTAACTAAGACACATGGGAAAATGAATGAGTGTAATAGTGTGTGTGTGTGTGTGTGTGTGTGTGTGTGTGTGTGTGTGTGAAGGACATGGCCATACGACTAACCAAAGATCAGATGGATACAGAACTAACTTGTCATGTGTGTGAACTTCAGCATCAGTCTGCCTGATTGTCTTAAATACTAGTTTATAGGTATCTCCTTCAATGTTGCTGAGCAGAGCAGGGGAAATGCTTTCCCTATGACCATTCTCTTGTACCTATTGGCACTTCTGAATATAAAAAGGTCACTGCAGATGGGCATGGTGGGGCAGACTTCTAATTCCAGCACTTGGCAAGTCATCTCTATGGTTTGAGGCCATCTGGTTTTCATAGGGAGTTCCAGTTCCAGGGCAGGTCTAGAGAATAATATCCTATCCTATCCAAGAAAAGAAAGAAAGGAAGGAAGGAAGGAAGAAACCACAGCAAAGATGGATAGGCCCAATTAAGGAAACACTGTGCTGAGAGAATCAAGAGGCAGGGGGAAAACTGCCATTAGAGGCATGCCCACGTTTTATTTTGGGGGAGGCATTCCCATGTTTTGGTGACTTTGCTTTTGAGGAGCTAATGGAGAGCAGCCTGATGGGCAGTTCTCATGTCTTGGAGTAGCTTAAGCATTGGGAATAAACCTTTGATTAGGCCTGCTTCTGTTCACAGAAGCAACAAGAGCATGAAGTCTGACTCCCAGAGGAGACCCACTTTTAACTATGTCAGATGTAATCAAGCTTGCTAAGCTCTCTGAGAGAGGACTTTGACCAGAGAGGAAAGCAGACTTACTGAGAGAGCAACCAACACAGAAGATGAGGACACAGATGAAGAGATCCATGAAAAGGCACCATTAAAATCCCACCTTGGGAGCCTATAGACTCAAGGGACCTAGCCCAGGACTGGTAGCCAGGAAGGCTATCTTGGGCACTGGTATAAGAAACTCCATTTCCCCAGAGAGCTACCCACATTGTGCTGAGCTAAGCTGTGTCCCACAATACTGGACTAAAGGATTCCTAAGATGCTGTAGAACATTAGATGTCTTAAGTTACAACCAAGTGTAACACTGCATGTCTGTAATCCTGGCTCTAAGGAAGCTGAGGCAAGAGAATAGCAAGTTTGAGGCTAATTGAAGCTATATAGTGAGAACCTGTCTGAAGATAGAAATTTAAATCTCACTTTTCATGGAAGAGGGACTTTTGCCTAAAATTTATTTTTTCTGTGTTCTGGGCATTGGAGGTAGGGTATGGGTGTGGGTGGTATAGGGGTATGGAATGAATTGAGCAATCTTGTGGATGATAGCATCTGATAGCTTGTGTGAACTTCCCCCAGAGGCCTCTTGTGAGTTCACTCAGGATACCCAGCAATGTCTTTGGGTCACCATAGATCCAAAAGAACAAAGGTCTCTTGGAAAGGTTGGACAACTGTGGTTTCAGTTTGCAAACTTGCCAGATTTAATAAAAGTGTCTTCATCAAGAGTCATGGGTTCCAGCTAATCCACACTTTACCCCCTCCATGTTCAAAATATTCCATGCCTAACTAATACTTCCTGATTTCCCTACTGGCTTCTTCAGCAGACCCTGAAGACCTTCAATTCTTTAAGGTTCAGTACTGGTGCACCTCGTTTTTGCTCCTTATTTCTTTCCTTCCTTCCTTCCTTCCTTCCTTCCTTTCTTCCTTCCTTCCTTCTTTTTGACATGAGGTCTCACATAGCCTAGGTTAGCCTTGAACTTTCTGTGTAACTTAGGTTGGCTTTGAACTCCTGATCTCTCGTCTCACCTCAGAAGTGCTGGGTTTACAGCTATGTGTCATTATGCCCAGCTTTTCTTTTATTAATTTTTAACTTATGTGTTTGAGTGTTTGCCTGTACGTGTGTCTGTGCACCACATGCAAGTCTTATGCCTACGGGGGCTATAAGAGGGTGTTGAACCCCCTGGAACTGGAGTTATAGATGGTTGTGATCTGCTCTGTGGGTACTGGGAATCAAACCTAGGTTCTCTGCAGTAACAATAAATATTCTTAACCACTGAGACATTTTTCCAACCCCCCTTTCTTTTTCTTTCTTTCTTTCTTTCTTTCTTTCTTTCTTTCTTTCTTTCTTTCTTTTTCTTCCTTTCTTTCTTTTCTTTCTTCTAGTAGAAAAAGGGATTTGTTTAATGGGTTCACTCTTTCTTATTTAGATGCATTAGGTTTATTTTAAATGTTTATTGTTGGAGCTCAAGAGATGACTCAGCAATTAAAAACACTGCTCTTGCAGAGGACTGAATTTCTAGCACTCACATTAGGCAGCTAACGCAGTAACCCTGCTTCCAAGGGATCCAAGGCCCTCTGGACTATGAGGGCACCTGTATGCACCTGGTGCACATAAACTCACACAGGCACATAAACATAAAAATAAGTAAAATATTTACTGTGCCGCTGTTGTGTGAGCGGCACTGTGGAAGCAGCCGCTGAGGGAGTGGTAGAGTACAAAGCTGCACAGAGGGAACACAGAGAATAACAAAAGGAGTAAATACAATAGCAGATTGTTAGAAGATGCTTCCAAGGAAAACACAGCTGGGGAGGGGTAAGGAGGGCTGCGGGACACATTATGGTTTTTAATAGAGGGGTCAGGAAGGTCATAACTGAGGTGACATTTATGTTTAGGGACAATACATGTTTCAGTGGAACAAATTAATAAAGGCAACAGTTTCTAAAGGTGTGTTTCCCTATCTTTCCTTTTAGGTTTTGAGACAGAGTCTCACTGTGTAACCCTGACCAGTGTGGAACTTACTTTGTTCTAGACCAGGCTGGCCTAGAATTCATGACTTCCAAGTGCTGAGTCTTGAGGTATGCACTAGCATGTCAGCTTGAAATGACCATCCTAGTTCAGTTGCATGTGTGTCTCGATGCTGGGGTATCTGAGCACTGCCAGCAAGCCTCTCAGGGGAGGCAGAACACAGTCCATAATAGGGGTCCAAGCCCATGTTTCCCAGGGTGAGAGACAGCAGGGGCTGGGACCTGTGGTTCCTAGTCTCCTGTGAACTCAGACACCACTGGGGTGCCACTGGGAGTTGGGAATAGGGGTCTGAGGATCCACGCTTCCCCTCAGGGCATTTATGTGCCAGACAGGAAGGGAAAGGCAGAGTCTGGGGACAGGGCAGAATCCAGTTTGGTTCTGAGCGTGGAGGGGCATGTTCCAGATTAGGCAAATTGGCAAGGAGCTGGCACCATGCCTGCCAGTCTCAATGCTGAGGTTCCCTGGGACTTGGGTCTGCTCAACCTTACCAGTTCTTCTGTCTGGTGGCATGGTCCACTTGCTCCACACATCCTTTCTGTAGCTACAAAAAAATCATGTGGTTTTTTGTTTTGTTTTCCTTTAGTCTATGGTAGTGTGTTGCCACTCATGATTTTCAGAAGTTAAGATCAGTTTTGGATCTCACAGACAGACCCGATGTAATCATGACCTTGTTCTTCTAATGTATGACTGGTTGATGGTACTCTGATGTGGATTTTGGCTTCCATGGGCTCTGAGACTGGTGGTGATGCCCTTCCCTTGGATTGGCAGCAGGTTGAGGTAGTCTCCTATCGAGCTGGAGCCCAAAGTGCCACTTCAATATTTTGGAGATTTCTACACCTTGGTTAACCCACAAGGCCCTTGATTTCTTCTGTAGGAAGATGTTTAACAACTTTTTCAGTGGTATAAAACTACTCATGTTTTCTAGCTTTTTCAATATTTGAACTGTTTTATGATTTAACTTTCAAGGTCTTAGCAAAAAATTCTTTGTATTAGCTTGTTATCTTTTTACAGCCTATAACATCTACAGTAATGCCCTTTTTCATTCCTGAGACTTGTTACTTGCATTTTGTTTTTGTTTTTTCCCATTGGTATTTTACCACAGGCTAGTCCCTTCTGTTAGTTTGGATAGTATAGTCATAATCATTATTTTTTGAGTATAAAAATGTCTGGGATTTGCTATTTAACTCTAGCCTAGAAGGTAAAGTTTGGTCAAAATTCACATTCCATGTAATTTCAATACTTTTAAATTTGTTTAAATTTGCTCTAGGGTTTAGTAAACTAGGTTAATTTCCGACTGTTCTGTGTATTTGTGGAAACAGCAGTCCTATGGTGCAGTGTGTCTACATTCAGGAATTGGGGGAATTTTGTTAATCAGCTTGTTCAAAATTTTAGCTTCCACTCTAAATTGTTTTATCAATTTGAGAAAATATTGAAATCTTCCAAACAGAATTGTGAACTCAGATGTTTCTTCTTCTAGTTCTTTAGAAGTGGAGTATGAAAAAAAATTAAAAACAAAACAATAAAACAACCACAAAATCCACCACAGACAACCCAAAACAAGACAGGAAAGAAGGAAAACAAAAACCAAACCCCGTCAACCAACCCCAAACTCTGAAGGTGGGACAAAGCAGAGTATTAAGGTGAATGTATGAACTGTGAATGAAGCAGTAACCAACACCATGTAAATGGAGAAATTGCCAAGATGGATTAGGAGGGGAAAGCTTTGCAATCATAGGTTATTTACAGGAGCCACATGTAAAATCCAGAGGTGAGCCAGTCCAGAGTGAAGTCACTGCCCCAGTGGGAGATGCTCCTGTGGTGGAAAGTGACTTGCAGGAGGTCACTGATGGTCCCTGGGCTACCTCCTTCAGCCTTCCATCAGTCTGCTCAGTGAGCAGGACTCACCCTCTTAACCCTGTGGGTGATATAAGGAAGTCCCCACTCAGGTGCCGTTTATGGCTACTTCCCAGATCAGTAGGGGATAGACCTCTGGACTTCATCTCCTGGCCAGCAAATCTGTACTGAGTTTGAACAGGTTGTCCCAGAACTGTCCTGTGCAGGAACAGGGATCAGTGAGTCCAGAAGGCTTTCTGGTTAACAGCTGTGACAACAGAAGGTCCTGAAGACTTCCCAGTAGTGTGACATAGCTGACACCACAGAAATCCACAGGGTTCACTTAGTGGTTCATGTTCTAGTCTAAATGTTTCTTTAAACCTATTAGACTGTCCAGTTGGATCTGAACCACTTATGCTGAGCTTGGTCCCAAATGCCTTTATCCCAGGAGATGACAGGCCCTGGCAACTGTCCTGTAATGCTGTTTGGTCACTTGTGCTGGCTGTCAGCAAGGCAGATATCCCACCCCTTTCATTGACAACATGGTCTCATGCTTAGAGGAGAAAGGACAAAGTTCCTCTCCTGGCCAGGGATACCTATACCAGTCCCCAATTTGTCTCATCAATTTAAGATTACCCAAATCTTCCAAGTAGGATTATGAAGTTGAATGTTTTTTCTCTACTCCGGATCTGGGTCTTATCCCTGCCCACTGGCAGTGGAAGCACCAGCATTGCCCCACTAGCCTGGAGATGCAGCTGCCCGTTCCTCACAAGTGGAAGCTGCAGCCACTTGATTTCTACTCCACAGGCAGGCAATGAGCTAGACTTGTTCCAGTCAATGTCCTGTGCACAGCTTATATTCCAGTCTAGGCAGACTTCCTGGGGTCTGCTTTAGTCCCTAAAACAGTACTTCTCAACCTTATTAATATTGCAACCACTTAATAGTTCCTCATGCTGTGGTGACCACCAGTTATAAAATCATTTCTTTGCTACTTTGTAACTATAGTTTTACTACTGTTACAAATCGTAATGTAAATGTCTGCTATGTGATCCTCAAAGGGTGGATCCTTTGTGACCTACAGGTTGAGAACCACTGCTCTAAAAACTGTCAATTCTCTTTTATGATTGTGTCTGTTTAAGCCACACTTACCAAGCCCTACCCATGGCTACCTGAGGGGCACCCAGGCCCTGGATACCTCCAGAGACCATTACTTTAGGGTGTCACAGGACAAAGCAGCCACAAGAAACTGTTTGTGGTTGTCAAGGACAAGGCCATGCCACCCTAAGCTTCAGCAGGCAGCCTAGGCCCTAGCCTTTCCAGCTCCTATGTGTCTGCAGCTCCTGAAAAGACTTAGATTTAAAAGGAATTCAAGACAACTCTGAAGGACTTGAAATGAGCAAATATAGGGTGGACAGCTGTGGTAGAGCACCAAGCATCTCACCAGGGCAGAAGCAGATGGAGTGACAACTAGTCAGCCAAGACTGGCCTAGGTCTTCGCTGTATTATGAGCTAGATGGTGCCCTCCTCCCCATTTATATGTTTAAATCTAACAGGCACAGCCAGCCTGTAGCCCACCTAACCTGCATGTAGCTGAGGAATGTGTTATATGCAACCCAACACAAACTTGTTAACATACTTAAAACATGGTTTTTTCCTGACCTTTTTTTCTTTTCTTTTTTTTTAAATCTCAACTGTCTGGTTCTTGAACATAAACTTTCTGGATGTCAACATTGTCACAGTGTGAAAAGGCTGACACCAGGCACTAGGGGAAAGTACTCCCCATCTCCCGCATTTCAGAATATGATATTCTTTCGAGTCTTTAAAGTTCAAATGAGAAGGGGCACCATTTAAAACATCCTGTGTCCTGGCATGAGGGGCATTTGGAGAAAAGACTCATAGAAAATGCCATGTGAACATGAAAATAGCCCTCAACAGAGCTAAATGTTCCCTGCAGAACCAAGCCTGGCAGGCCCTAGATCTGGGACCCGACTAAGTCTGTGACACTTTGTACATGGCCCAGATGTTATGTGTGGAAGAGGGGAACGCCAGCTGCCTAATTCCCAATGTACTGGCGACAATCCAGGCAACCATGCCGGAGTGTTGTCCCCTCTGAGCACCCTTCCATAGAAGCCAATGGCCTTTACTTAGCAACTAATATATTTAATTTTAGTGGGTAAATTCAACTTAGTCCAGAGACTAGGCTCTCCCCAAATGAGATCTGTGAAGTATTCACTCTAGACAGACAAAGGCTAGCCTTTTAGTGTTCTTGAGATCAGGAGCAGGTGAAGGTGCCCTTGTGGTGCCCTCTGCAGCTGGCTCTATGCACATGTGGTTTGCATGACACCCACCAGGAACCTGGATGGCTTTGCCAAGGAGAAAGAGCAACTGGTTGAACCTGAGCCAAGAAAGTCAGAGATGTGGCTGAGGAATGCCTCAATTGTGGCTCTATGCAGACACCATGGAGGCCTGGCACAGCAGGGGCAAAGAGCCAGACTTGCAGCAGCAATGAGGGCTGGTTGAACAGGTAAGAAGGAAGATACAACACCCTGGAAAGCAGACAGCCTGGGATGGTTGGACTCCAGAGGGTCCCACCAGGACATCCCTGCAAGGCTGAGCAAATAGCACAGTTAATGGGCCCCCCACCTTGGATCTCTGTGGTCACTTCCCCAGAGCTCTTTGCTGAGGGCTTCCCCTAGCAGGCTGTTAGATTCCTTGGGCTGGTTTGGAATGCTGATTGCTGCCACTCTAGCAGCCTGAGGTTCTGTGTCTGCACTGGTTGCAGGTGAGGCCATAAGGGGGACCAAGACAGTAGGCACTGAAGGGGAGAGGGGATTCTGGTGGCACCCAGTATGTTCCAGAGGGGGGTGTGCAGTCAGCACAGTGTGGTCTCCAGGTGTAGAGGAGATCTGCTGGGATGAACTACAGGTGGGCTTGGAAGAGTCTACTAAGGAAGCTTCTGGAGGCAGCTGAGGCACCAAGCTGCCCTTCCCTCTAGAGAGTCCTGGGTGGTCACCAGCCTTGCAGCCTTCTGCCTGGGTCCGCAGGATCTTTGGTCTGGGCCTGGTGGGGCCCTTCTGTCTCCAGTACGGTAGATGTCTGTGGTCCAGTCTGTTGACCCAGCGAGGTCTCTGGGGGAAGGCCAACCGCCAGGAACCTTTTGGTCCGAGGCTCCGTGGGCGCCTTCCCAGCTGATCCATCTGGGTCCTCATGGTTGCAACTTCCTGAGTCAGGCCTGCCAAGGCTGCTGCAAGCTGGTCTAGCTTGTCCGTGAGGGCAGTACCAAGGTTATGCAGCTCCTGCTGCAGGGACCTGCCACAGGGACATGGTGGCTGAAGAGAAGTGGGGGACCATTTTGACAAGACAGTTGTCGGAAGGGGAGACTTGCTAGGTGACTCCGGAGGATCCCCAGAGAGCTCCTTCCCTTGAGTCCTGGCTAAAACCAGAGGAAGGGTGAGTAAGAGTGCTTAGATGTAAGGATCTCTAATCCCAGTGACCTCTTTAGTGTGTTCAGTATCCTGTCCCATAAGGCCTAGTTTCCAGAGAATTTAATCTTAGGTCCCTTTTTTTCCAAAATGGTCTACTTCTTCAGTCCCACATGCCTTGGAGTGGGTCTCACCCCAGGCAACATGGTGCTGGTCAAGGCCCCTGACATTCTTCACCTACTCAGCCCAGAATGGAAGAGAAATCTGCTGTCTGCCGAAGCCCACTCAAGGCTCACCCTTGTCTTTTCATTACTGTTAGGGCTGCAGACAGTGAAGGGCAGGCAATGGCCTAAGTGGCCCAAGGACTCACATCTTGTCTCACCAAGTTTTTTAATTAAAGCAAGGATCTGAGGCAGGAGGATCACATGTTCCAGGTGGCCTGGGTTACTTGGCAAAACCTTGTCTCAAATAACAAACGAACACCACAAAACAAAATAAGAATGTGGTCTGATGCTTCATCTGAAGGGCAGCCAGGGCTCTCAACAAAACCTTGCATTCTCAGAGGCATAAAAGGTACCCAGCACAGGTATAAGAGCAAACAACTGCATGTGGCACGGACACTCGAGTCCTGCACACCTGTGAGGCCTTCCCAGCACAGCTCAGGACACAGAGATATCACCCTGCCGGTTGTCACTGTGGGTCCCTGGAGCAACGGATAATGTGAAGCCTGGGTGCTGTTAGCTAGGTCACTCAGCAGTGCCAAGGTTCAGTTCCCTCCAACCCAAACTTTGACTCCAGATGCTTTTCAATGCCTCTAAAAAGGCAAGCCTGTGCACTTTGATGAAAACCCTGAAGTAAAGTGAACCATATACTGAGTGGCTTCAATGGAAGACTTTCCTAACCATGACCCAAATGATGAACCTGGAGCATGTTTACTTCCTTAGGACGGGACCTGGTTCTGATTCTCCCAGAGGCCACTAAAGCACAGCAAATGCTGGAAAAGCCACCAGCTCACCTGCAGCACTGGGTTGTCTATGTCCAGTCTCCAGGTCCTTGGAGTCTTCAGTACCCTTGGGCTCAGGCCTTTCCCCCAGCTGAAGGGCAGGCCATGGGTGCCCAGATGCCTCTGCAGAAAGAACACAGCACTTGGTACTAGGATAGTATTGCTTTGTCTAACATGGGGATATTCTGATGAGCCACAACCCCCACTCTTACCCTCACCCAGTGACAAACCTTCAACTTTTAAACAATGATTAAGTCAGATGCAAGATGCTGGGGAACCTAACACTGATGGGCTGGCCTGCTGTGGCATCTGGGGACCCACTGTCATTTCCTACTACATCCTCAGTGTCTTATAAGGAAATGTGAGGAATGTGGCTCAGCCTGAGTCCTGCACAGGTGGCAGCCAGAGCCTGTGAGTGGAGTGGCCTCCTCTGAAGATGGTTCCCTGGCCCCTACCTTCTTTTCCTCCTCCTTTTCCTTCGGCACTGCTGATAGGGCCAGGCTGGCATGTGCGCTCTGCACCATCTTCTCTTCTGGGTGGGTGGGACTTCTCTTCTGTTCTTCCTGTAGAAACAAAGTCTAGTCACAGGGTCACAGCTCAGGTGGAGAGTAAAGTGGCTTGTAATACCAGATGTCATTTCTATACTCTGGGCCAATTTCAAAAGTTCTATTCTCACTGTGTATGTGATGTTGGAGATCAGACCCAGGGCCTAATGTATGCTAGATAAGTGCTTTACCAATGGAAAAGATCACTTTTGATATTTCTTTTGTTAAAACTGTCATGTCTTAAAAATATTATCAGATACTATATGGTGTATATGTGTGTACACATATGCACGTGTGCATGCATATATCAGTGAACATATATATACTGTATATGTGCATGTGTGTGTTTGTGTGTATAATATACAAATCATTCAGTGGTTTACCAAGATCTCTCTAACAGAACACAGTTCTTGGCCTTGGGCTCACCTTCTCTCTGGCTCAGCTTTACAGGCTCTAAAGCATAAAAAGTAGGGAAACATTTTAATGAGAGCCAGCAAAATGACGGTGGAATTCAGAGATTGAAGTCTGGACCCCTGGCCCACTGGGGATATGTGGCTGTCATCCAGGGAGACTCCAGGCTCACCTGCACTGAGGCTGCTACAGTCCCGGGGCTCTGCTCTCTCAGGGTCCTCAGCAAGACGGCTATTGTTGACTCTTGGAGATGCTCCAGAGACAGGGCACAGACGAACAGGGTCCTTACAGGAGGGAAGGTGGTCTTTCTCTGTGTCGTAAGTAATTTAGCATCAGAGTACTGACACGCACCCCAAAGAACAGTCTACTGCTACTCCCACCCCATGCCAGCAGACTCACGCTGGAGGGGTGGCTGCCAAAATGCAGGCTCTGGTCTTAGGTCTTCTCCATCAGAGCTGCTGAAGCTGGAGCTGGAGCAAGGGCTGGGGCTGGGGCTGGGGCCAGGGCCAGGGCCAGGGCCAGTCACACAGGTGAAACGCAAGGGCCTCACCGGCAAGATCCCCCTCAGAGAGTTCTCCAGGCGGTGCAGAGGTGAGGGCATGGTAGCTGTCTCTAAACAAAGGAGAAGAGTTCACCGACTAGTACCTGACAGCACCAGTCTGGATAGCCAGGTACTTGGCATTTGTCTTTTTCTGCTCAGCCATACCCATTTGGGCTCTAGTGGATCCTGAGTGCTTCCTGGTTATAGGCAGAGAAGCAAAGCCAGAAGCTAGCCATGTCCTTGGCTAAGTGAGCTGCAGAACTTTCTGGAAGTTCCTGGAAGAGCTGGAACTCATGATCAGGTTTTAGTTAGGTCCTGAGTCTTGCAAGCTCAGCAGTCCTTCCTGCTGGGTAGTAGGCTGCCAATCCTCCTCTTAGCGTCTGCTAAGAAGAACCTCTACCCAGCACCATGCAAGAGTTGGCAGTTTACTGGGGGACATTGTTGAGCTAAGTGCCACCCTTCTGCCTACTGCAGAGACTAATGAGCATGGTCCTGCTAGAGCTGCCTACAGTCAACAATAGGTGTACCTCTCAATACCAGTAGCGTCTCCACTGCAAAGAGCCCACCACAGGTAGACCAAACAACACCCTATTCTTTCCATTTACTTCTATATTCTGTGCAAGGGAAGGAAGGTAGGACAGAAATAGAAAAACAGAGAGAAGGGAAGGCTACTGCTTTGGCAAAGACTAACTGGAGGGAAACCATAATGTATACCCCAAAGGTAGCTCACCCTCTTGTGGCCATTGCCATGTTCCTGGCCTGGCAGTCACTTGGTGGCAGGTGGGAGTACAGGTCTGTGGACTGCCTTGATGGAGACTCCTGCTGGGTACTTCTCCAGGACGCTGTCTGAGGTGGGGTGGCTCAGAGGCCTCACCCCTCAGTCCTATTTTAATAAGAAGAGTCCCCATAGTCCTATGGCACCTCATGCTGCTATAGAATAGACAGAATATCTGCCACTGCTAGGCTTTTGGCATATAGGTTTCAGGTGTGGGAATGACCCTGCTTGGTTGCTGCACCAACCCAAACCTCTTTACTCCCAACTCAAGGTATATGGAATCTCAGGAGGTACAACTCAGTGCCCAGACAACAGGGCATGAGGAGATGACACTGCCACGTCAGAACACTTGGTCAGCAAAGCTCTGGCTAGTGGAGCAGCACACAGTGGTGCTGGGCCTCCACACCCTTGCTTCTGCACTCTGCCTATCACTCATTCACCAATGAGTCTGCAAGTGTGGGGAAGTGACTATCTATCTGACTGTCTGCCCTCAGGGCTCTGCCCAAGCCTATTTCAGAGCATTCTCTCAGCTCAGCTGAGATCTGAGGGCTGCTACACCACTGCCAAAGTCACAGTGTAGGATAGGAACGATTGCTCTTCTCTCAAGTATCCACAAATAGCATTTTGTCACCTTCTCTGTCTCCGGTCCAGTTCCTGGGCTCTGTTCTCTTCAACCCCCTGTTTATAGCTGAGGAGCCAGGCCAGGCAGCCTGTGGCCTGGGAATAGGGATCTCTCTCAGGCAATTCTCCAGGCCTTGGAGAGGAGAGCTTCCTGGTGGATAGCCTGTGAAGATCAAACATGAAGGTCTTGGATGGGTAGCCAGTGCTCTGTGAATCCCTGGAACCTGTCTCTTTGCCCTGATTAGAGCAGAGGAAGGAGACACAGAATATAGGACACGTTCTGATAGTTCAGGGTCCCAGATAGAGACATGACCCAAACACTTGTCTTCCTTGGCTTTGGGGTGGCCCATTCTCAGGCTGCTCTGGAGAAAGCCGACACAGAAGTCTGCCTTGGGGGTTAGAATGAAGAGTCTAGTCACAGGTATAGGTTTTAGGCTCCCTCAGTAGAACAGCTTGTCACCATGGTGAGGGGTGATGCTGCTTCTTGTCGTGCAGGATACCCTAATAATTAAACGTGTATAAGGCTTCTTTAACCCAAGGGGGCAAACTGCAGGCCTCCTTGCCTCTCAGTATGACATCAGGTTACAGGAAGTCTAATTCTCCACAGGTATCAGACACATTGCAGACAGCACTCCTAGTTGTACAGTCTTATGCAAATAACATGAACTAGATGATGTGAGATTCTAGAGGGATAAGGTTAACAGACAGCATTGGCCACATTCCTCCATGAGGCACCTCCTGTCTACTCTGGACCTGGGCAGAGGTTGTAAGCAAGAGACTGTCATGTGGAACTGGTGTAGCATAGCACAGCTTAGAAGTGGAAGCCATAGCAGACAAAGGTGCTTGGTGCTGAGCCTGAGTACACTTGAGTTTGATCACCAGAACAATATGGTGTTGGACAATTTACAACTGACTCCTGCAAGTTGTCTTCTACCATATATATGCCATGATACACACACAGAGGTGGAGGAGGCTGAAAAGTGAAGGACAGTTGAGTTGTATACTGGGGGTGGGGGGTAGGCTGGAGAGGGAGGGGGCAGGGTTGCCTCAATAGGACTCAGGAAGAGAAAAAAAGCAGTCTCCTGAACTCATAGCAAAATGTTACTTAGCTCTTCTATGTATGTGCCAGACAAAAGCAAAGTAAGCCATCTTGCCCATGATTAAGCAGTATTTGGCAAGACCAGCAGAATCTCTGATCAGGGCAAGAGTAGGACACACATAAACATGTGACATACTCAGCTGGTTTTGTCCTTGCCTTCAGTATCAGCTCTGCTGCTTTAACAGTCAGGTAGTGCTACAAGCTAAGCTTTACACCGATTCTGCTGTTGACTTACAGCCACATCAATTAGGAGCTCGGTAGGTGTGGGCTTGAGGACTTTGAAAAAATGTAGCTTTCCACAGTCAGTCATCCACAATGCCTGAAGGAGCCCTGGTAAACTTGATTAACTCATCAGGGTAAACTAACATGAGTCATTCTTTAAGATGCTGGTACCATGTCACTGAGGCAGAAGTCAATTTCACAGTTCTAGGTCTTCCCATTAACAACGGATGTGGCCAGGGCACAGATGGGCAGATGAACTGGGTACCCACCACAGGACAAGGCAGACATGCCTGTTCCAAGAGGAAAGGTAAAGGGAGATGCTGAGAGAGCTCTATAAGATCCTGAAGTTCCCAAAACTGACTTCCTTTGGCAGGGCCCAGGGAGGCACATGATACTGAGTACAAAGGTAGTCTTCTGTGGTTCTCAGTCTATTTCCCCTAAGTTGGAGGTCAGTTAGGATTATAGATACTTCTTTTTGTCTGGAATAGGGGAGCATTTACTATAAGGGAGCTTAAGGACACATGGCTAGTCATTATCCTATCCCCTCTGAGTCAAGTCACCATAACAGACTCTCTCACTGCCAAGATAAGTCCTGGATCTGCTTCTGCTTTGGAATCCCTAGCTCTTCTTTTAGTGCTGGAACAGATATAACAGTGGACCTTGTACTCCATCCCAGAGGACTACAACCTCAGCTGGACCAGCTCACCTTTCCCAAGCCGTTGCCCCTGGCTGCTTCTGGGGCTCCTGAAATCCAGGTCCCCATCACTGCTGCTGGCTGAGGAGAAGCTGGTGGGGGTACCCTGGGAGCCACAGGGTTGAATCCCAGGTCCTTCTCTCATGTAGCCCGGCAAGCTCAGAGGCAGAAGTGGCTCCCTTGTAGCTTCTGCAGAGAGAAGTACAGACAAGGGTCAAGACAGAGCCTGCTGGAGAAATCCTTAGGCCTCAGAGAATATGGCACCAGGTGACCCAGCCCAGAGATCCCCTTCCCCTTCCGGGGTTTCCCATGGCACTGATGAAAAGTCTTCCTAGCACCCCCCTGCCCACCCCCTGCAAATACTCTTGGGAATAAGAAGTCCTTAGAGCAGGGAGAGTGGGTGGGTAGAATTTGGCTCTCACCAAACCTGGAAAGCTATTTGGGGGAAGGCAGGAAACAGGGGTTAGGAAAGAAGGACATATACTTGAGAAGGCCCAGAGAGCATGACCAGCATCTTCCTCCTGTGCGCACAGGAATAGCTGTCAACCCAGGCCCAAGTACCTTCACTGTGAGATCCTTGCTGCTGTAGCTCAAACCTCTGAGACCCGGCATCTCCTGGCTGGGGACTTCGGGACCATGAGATGGCTAGTGACTGAAGAGGTGATGACCCACCTGGGGGAATGCCCTTCAGACAGGCCTCCAGAGCTTCTAGGGGTGAGCTTGAGGCCCTGCTGGCTGGACAAGAGAGGCCACATTATCGTCTTTTCTTGCTGGGCTCTGGCTTGCTTGTCATATCCCAGCTTGGCCCACAGTCTACTTCTACAGCAGGTTCCAGGGATCTGCTAAGCAGGTGATCCTCCAGTGAGGAACTTTGAATGTGTTTTCTGCTTCTAAAGAAGGAATGAAGCTGACCCCAACTCTGAGGAGAAGGGTGAGACAGACACCCACATGCAGTGGCCAGCTTTTATAGCCAGGACCTCACTGCAAAAGGGGTCCTGAAACCAGAGGGTTGCCAGCATACAGGCATGGACTAAGAACATGGACTACAGTGTAACGGCTTAGGAGGAGAGGCAGGGAAAAGGCTCCTTGGCCAAAAGAGAAGCAGATACTTTCCCGTGGGCTTTGGAACTCATTTCCACTGGAATATGTGGGTAGATAACCCAGAACTTACCTAGACTCATGGGGCCCCAGCGGGGCACACGGACTTCTCTGTTGTCTCCAGAGGAATAGGAGCTGTAGCCTTGCCTGCTAAGCTGGCAGGATGCTGGCACTGGGGGACTCTGGACCCAGCCATCTTCCACCTTCACCGTGGTAAGCATACTGCCAGCTCCATGACTTGGGTGGGAAGGAGGAGTCTGGAGGCGTCTTGTCCCTGTGGGAGAGGTGATTGCTGGGGAGCTTTGGTTTCAGGCTTGGACTTACCTTAAGTCCTGAGAAGCTCATTTTTAAAGGTTGGGAGGGACTTTCAAGGCTCCTCTGCCTCCATAGCAGTCACTGGCTCTGGGTATAATCACTTCTCAATCCCAAGCATAGATCCAAGTTACATCTCTCCCACCCCTGGGTGTTCCAGAGCTTTCTAAGAGATGTTAAAAATGAACCCCTCTCTGGTCAGCAACAAGTCAGATCTCTCTTCTCATGCAGCAGGCTTGGCTCTCCACACTCTCAAGGTCATGTTTGAGAAATACAAGCTTATTGATGAATTGACAAATGATCCTAGTCCAAATATATGTGCTAGGACCCCAATCTCCAGTCACAGTACCTAGGCAGAGCAGGACAATCTGGATCCCCAGTCACAATTACAGTCTACTGTGCTACAACTCTTGCCCTCTAGTTCATTTCTCTCTGCCTCCCCAGTATCCCTTCTAGAAAGTTCTAGTACTTTTATCTCCTATAACAACAGCCAGTTTGGAAAATTATGACTAAGGATCTCCAACTGCTCTGCTCTTTGTACAGTGATAAAATCCAATACTGGGTCCTCTGACTAACATGCTGATACAGAGAGTCAGATTTTGTTGTGTTACAGAAGGGTTACACAGCTGTACTCAGAGCAGGGAAACCAAGCACATTACATCTAGCTCCCCCACCACTAACCTAGTGAGTGGCCTTTACCTCCAGAATGCCTTTTCCCTAGATCCTCCTGCAGCTGCAAGTCTGATGCTCCTGAGGGACTGGGATGCCGGTCTGGGGCTTTTGGGATCTCCTTCAGACAGTTCAGCAGGCCCTGAATGGGACAATCACCGGATGCTGCCTCTGTCTTCACTAAGGGAAAAGACACATGTCTCACTTAAGTTCAGTATCCTCAGTCTCCTGACAGACAAGGACTGTCCTGGGGTGCCATGTGAGCATCACAGGCACAGAAACTAGGATCTGTAGACTTTCCAGGTGGGCAGCACTTGGGAACAGCTATCACTCAGGGTGGAAACTGAAGGAGTGGGCTGGCAGTTTCAGAGCTCTGAGTACAACTTAGCTTCAAGGTATATCAAGCCTTGACAGACACATGTAACGTTCATTCATAAGAGTAATTCTGTAGTTAAGTTCACCTCAAGCCAGAGGATGGAAAAGCTGTCTTCTACAGATGCAGGACCAAGGCTCAAAGCTTGGTAGTCTTTTGAGGAAAATCTCAGGCAGACCTGAGCATCCACTGACACCTCATTCATGTCAACAGAAGTGACATTTTAGCACTGAATTCTCCTCAGAGTCCCACATTAGAAGGAACAGAAAACAGTTAGGAAAACAGGATCAAGTTTGTTGCTGCTACCCTTGAAAGAGCCATTGGGCTTCAGATACTTGATCTTAGGGACACAGGAGCACCCACAGTGGTCATATCACAGGAGACAGTATGGAATATCGTAATAGCTATGAATGGCAATCTGAACTTTCTGGGACTTTGGAGACTTGGTCTGGGCAGGCCAGGTACTCAGGGACTCACCCGGGCAGGGTAGGCTCCTAGCCTCTACCTCAGCTCTGGTCTGCTTCAACAAACTCAAGCCGGGGAGAGAAGGTGGCAAGTCTGGGGCTGTCCCCTGGTGCTGGGGCCTGGGCACAAGGATCTCCTTCAGACAGTTGATGAGGCCTTGCAATGGACTGTTCTCAGGAAGGGTTCCTATGCATGTACAAGGCAGTTAAGGTCAGTGTAGTTCTGACAGGCAGCATGAGACCCTCAGCTATCTCCACCATCTCTAGGCAGCTGAGAATCACCCATTCAAACACACAAGGCTTATCTTATAGTATCCATTCTCAACCAGTCGGTTACAACCCCCTTGGGACTAGCATATCAGATATTTACAATTTGTAACAGTAGCAAAATTACAGTTACAAAGTAGCAAGAAAATAATTTTTATGATTGGAGGTCACCACAACATGAGGAATTATTTAAAGGGTCACATTAGGAAGGTTGAGAACCACTGACTTATAGGGATGTCATGGAGTTCAGTTGGGTGAGTGACATGACCTTCCCTGACCCCACTCAGCTCTAGGCTACCCTGCATCAGGAAAGCCAGCCTTTTACCTGTTCCCATGCCGGCTCTATCCTGTCTTAGGCAACTCTTGCTCTGGCCCAGGCTTTGAGTGGAATGTATGGAGGTCTCTCCCAAGGCTCCTACACCTTCCTTCTCTACAGACAGTGGTTTATCACCAGTTCTTACTGCAAAACACAAAGAAAGTCATGATAGGGAGGGACTCAGACCCTGGGGTCTCCCCAGATCTGTTTACCTAGAGAATGGGCCACTCTAACTCTCTAACCCTTTGAGAGTCACCCAAATCCTAAACATTAGCCTCAGGCTGGGTCCATCTTTGGAGGATTTATTCTAGGAGGGCTGGAGGCTGTTTCCTCTCTCCTTCTAGTCTAGCTGTAAATACTAAGACTGGTTCATGTCAAATGCTTCCAGACCCTTTCTCCGACCCCAGTCTGTGAATCTAGCCCAGCCAATGAAGCTGACAGCTACAATACAGGTCAGGCTTGTACTCATGATTCTTAGGAGAGGCTGAGACAGATGGCACATGGAACGACAGCTATTTGGAGTACATTTTTTGGGAATGTCCTTTTTAATCTTTATTCCCTTAAATATTCTAAATTAAAACACCAAAACAGGGCTGGAGAGATGAATCAGCCATTAAAGGCTAGGCTCACAACCAAAAACAAAAAAACCCAAAACATTCAGATAAGTACAATTTTGAAGAATTTTGAAAGACAAATTGAGACCCCAGAGACTAGTGACCAGCATTGCTTCCATGCTGTTAGCTTTTCTGAAACAGTTTGAGAATCTGACCAGGTACACACAGGTTAATGACCTGCAGGGCCTGTACATTAGGAACTGCTCAGAGCTCCCTGTGTGTATATATAGTCCTCAGTGATCAACATGGGGGACAGGCCATCTGGAACTAAGTATCACATCACCTGGTCTGTAGACCAGAGGCCAAAAGCATTTTCTCACTATTCAGAGACCTTGTTTCCAGTTAGCTACAGAGCAAGCTGAGGCAGAGAAAGTGAAAAGGGTACGGGGTCTAAGGCCAGGTTCCAGGGCTAGGTCTTTACAACGCTGGGTGTCCCTGTACACATTAGGTCAGACTTACTAGTAGGTAAGGGGCTTCTTTGTGCCCAATCTCCAGGAGGGCCACTGGAAGTTGAGCTGCCTGTGGGTGTGGTGGCCAGGCTGAGGTGGCTCGCAGGGCTCTCTGGAAGAGAACTGAGCAGGCCTCGGGGAGGGCAAGCTTCCACAACCACAGCTACTGTTGGGAGACGGAGAAGATGCCAAGTGGTAAGTTGTCCTAATATTACCTCTGTCTGTTTTCCCTGTCATGTTCCACTAACGACCACCAGGAGACAGTGACCTACGCACTGCCATTGCTGAGCTCTGAAACTTTAAGATGCATGGTCTTGGCCATGTCCTGGTAAAGCACGGAGCACCGAGTATAAAGCCACTCTATACCTCTGCTCCCTTCCTATGTCATCCAACGTTAACTAAAGAGGTCTATAAGGGGTAGAGGGACATGTTCAAGGATGAGGTGGGTACTGAGCTGACCAAGTAGACAGGGAAAGAACAGACAGTTTGTGAAGTAGGATGAGCAAAGGCTGGCAATAGGCCTAGGTCCCAATGGTTATCAGGACAAAGCTCAGCTTCTCTCTTGTTCTCCACCTGCTTAATAGGGATAAACACACTGCTCACCACCATGCAGAGTGCAAGGCAACAGGGAGGGATCACCAGGTGGCTGGACCCACACAAGAACACGAAGAAAAGGCATGAGCTATTCCTGTACCCAATAGGTCCTAGAAGCTGAGAGGATGAGCACACAGTGAGGATGTCAAGAGCAGAGCTGGAAGGCAACTATGCACAACACTGTGACTATAGTGAGGTTACTCTTGCAGCATGTATGACTTACCCTCAGGGCTTGTTTGCTCCCCATCCAGACTGGTGCTCCCACTCTCGGAGTAGTCCTCAGTACCCTTCACTTCTCCAAACAAGAACTCTGGAATCTCCTTTACCAGCTGCACTAATGCGGTGAGGTGTAGGCTCTGCTGAGGCTGCTCTCCTGTGGAGAGGCGTGTGAGCCCTGTGCTCAGTCACCTAGCTCCTCAGAGAACTCTCTCAGTCACAGATGGAACAGTCAAAGACAGCAAGTGGCTCAGAGAAGGGGGTGCTGGAAAGGAGGGTTCTGTGTCCAGTAGTTCCTCCCATCTCCTTTCTATCAAGGGTGATACTGAAGGGTCCTTTGGCCCCATCTGGTCTTCTACCTTTCCTCCCTTACCTGGGCCATGTGTGCCACCTCTACTATTTAAACTGCAGGCTGGCTCTGGGTAGTGGCAAGTGGGGCCCAAGGCAGATATTCTCCCTGATATGACCTCAGGTTTTATTCTGAGCATTTCTCTATGGAACAGACCACATGCAATGAGTCTTCAACCTAGAGGAGTATGGTTCAAGACTCAGGTCCTGGACTGAGTTAGCTGAAGTCAAAGTGTCATTTGCGGGGCAGAACCTATGAGCTGAAAACCATGACTAGGAGGAAGTGTGCAGAGTCTACCAAGAGGACTTACCCTGGGAACTATGCTCCAAAGAGGGTTTCTGTCCTTTATCCTGGTGGCTCTCTCCTGCTGTGGCTCCTCCAGCCTCTGCAGGTGACAGGAAAGCAGAGAGAGGAAGCAGCTCAGCAGTTCCTGGGGAAAGAAGGAACAGTTACACTAGGAACTGAGTGGCTTTTACCCTCCCAAAGTCATGTGATGGCCCAGATGCCTGCTTATCTGTGTATAGCTTTCCACATATGTTTGTGTGGTCATCCGATCTAAAGACCATATACCCCTAAAGCCTTGTACCCAAACCCCCACTCCAGCTCAACTGAAACAAAGTATCAAATGAAAATGGGCCGGCCCTGGGCAGCCTCAAGCTCTGAATACTCCCCGAAAACTCCTCAATTCTCAGATGAGGAAACCAAGGCCTGGAGGAGCCTAGGGTCCCAGACTCAAAACCGGCTACCCTCTTCTGTCCCTGCAACCCACACTCTGGAGGCCTCAGGACCTCACCCACAGACACCAACGTCTCGTAGTTTTCCCGCATCACGTCTCTGTAGAATTCCCGCTGCCCCTCCTGCAGGAGCCGCCACTCCTCTTCAGAGAACCGCACCGCCAAGTCCTTGAAGCTGATGGGCACCTGTTGGTACAGTCTCCGGGGGGGCTGGCTGCAACCATGCCAACAAGGCCCACCCAAACTGTCCCTTAGAACTCAGTGAGTCCTACATGGGCCTCTTGGTAGACACTGGGAACAGGCAGTGCAGAAATGGATGGGACCTGGCCTGGGAGCAGCAGTTACTCGGACAGTGCTGGGGTTAGCTGGATGCCCAGGAAGATGTGCTGCCAGCAACTTTTTAGAGACAAGGTCACCACGGGTATAACTTGGAAAGATGAAACTACATTCCTAAGTACGAAGGCAAACCCTACATTTGCTGTGTCAGTTAATAAGTGAATGTCAGAGGACCTGGAACTCCAGCATTGTGGTGGCACTGAAAGGGGGACATCAGCTAATAAAACCAGCTTGTTACCAAGGTCTAGTATTCTAACCCCAATTCCTGGGGTCAGACGTGTTTTGAATATTTGTTTTTCAGTGTTTTTGTGTACATAGTGAGTTATTTTAGAGATGACACTCAGTTCTGTTCTTTTCTAGATACCTGGCTGATGGTAGTAACTTTTACAGTGTTTTTGGGATGCCTGCATTTTGATTACAAGTGTTTGTGGGAGTTCAGATGTGGACTTCTCCACACGGGGCATCACAGTGTTCAAAAGCTTTGCCCTCTGGAGCATTTTCCATCTCAGATTTCTGGACTAGGGTTAATCAACCCACATAGCAAAGAAAAATCCCACTTAATGCTCTTCAGAAGGGATGACATAATTTATGTCAGAAATTAAACACCATCATAAAGCAGGGGGAGGGGCAGCAACAAAAACCTCAGGAAGCCTTGAAGATCTAGAGACGACTGACCTTTTCCCACCTGTCAGCCAGGTAGCAGGTGAGCCAGGCACTCACAGGCCTGACCTGTGCTTAGGGCCCCTGATCTCAACTCCTGTGTGGGTCCAGGTTCCTAGCTGCTAGGCGAAACCCACTTTCACTTTCCCAGTCCCACCTGCCCTTCAAGGCTTCAGCTCTCCACAAACCCTGGTACAGCCTTGGTCAATTCCACTGCAGAGAGCTGTGACATCCACCACCAGGCTACGCAGCAGAAGCATGTAGCAAGAGGTGATGTCAACAAAGCCCTTCTAGGCTGCAGTCTAGCGGCTCCACCTCACCGTGCTTCCTATCCCACCCCTCCCACTACTGCCACTTAGCATTGGAAGCTTGTAGTCCTTAGGGACTTGCTCAGAAGAATCCCAGAAACCCCGGAGCTTCAGGACACACTTCTTTACATCCACACTCCACACCTTCAGCTACGAGGCTCACCTCCTGATCCCTGCAGCTTTGTAAGATGAAAGCAACAGCTCTTACTTTAAAAGTCATCATGAAAACAGCCACAAAAACTCAGACAATGTCTAACATCTGATAAGCATGAGCTTCAATTATGGCAGAAATTAACCGTGCAAATAACACAAACAGAATGTAAAGTAAGCAAAGAATCCATCTTGGTTAGAAACAGGCATAATTTGCAGGAAGGAATTGTAAAGAAAATGGTGACACTTCTAATAAAGTAGAGGAGACTCTACTGCCTATTTCATGCACTTGTGTCACTGATTTTAAAAACTATCTCTGCTACGAACTGGCAGCCTTATCATCCACTCCCCAACATCTCTCTGCCTGCCACTCCTGACAGCTGACAGCTACCAATGTGCATACATAGACTCATACACCCAGAGCCCTGACATTTTGAAGTAGTTAGGCTCCAGTCACACATCTGGCCAGGGACAGCATCTCCAGTGACTGCTGACATCCGGAAGCCCAGAAGGGATCAGAGGCAGTGTCCTTTGCCTCTTGGCTCACAGTGCATTTCCAACCACTTCTGTGGCCTGCTGGTCAACCCAGCAGACTCTTTCCCCAGGCTTAAATTGTGGCTCTGGCCCACTATGGCCACTATCCCTCAGGAACATCTCATACTCCACAAACCTCTAGCAGGAAGCCATTTTGCATTTCTTGTTGGCCTCCTAGCACATAAAATGTGGACAATCTTAGGTTCTGTACTAAAGAGCCAACAGGGCAGGCATGGCACTGCTGCCCTTCAAAATATCTAGCACCAGGTGGTCCCAGACAGGCACCTGGGAATGTGCATCTCAAAAGGGTTTCTACCTAACCAATTAGAGCTTAACACAGAGGCATGCAGTGAGAATTCTGGAACTTTGGTTTCTTAAAAAAAAAAAAAAAGACACACATAGAAATATTATAAAAATATATTTTTGTTTTAATCCCAGGTATGAGGATATGGGGCTGCTCCACAGCAGCTGACTATGCTTTGCCTTGTGCTTTAGTAGAGGCATGGTTCTGCCAGCTGCAGAGCTTTTATGATTGTGTGACATCTGAAATTCTGGGAATTTTCAGTGGGTATATAAATGCTAGAGCCTCAATAGGTGGGGTTGGTGGTTGCTTAGGGGGTTGGCTGCAGCTTGTTGGTAGCAGGGTCAAAGAAGAAACAGAAGGAAAAATATGAGATTCAGATGTCTCTGTCTCTCCTCTCTCTCCTATATAGTGATAGGGGGTGAAACAGGAGGGGATAAAGGGTGGGAAATAGAACTCACAAAGTAACAAAGACTAGCTACAGAGGCTAATCTGTGTGACACAGTTTGTGCTGAACACACATTTTCTTTCTAGGTGTCTCCAACTGGGTCAGGTGCTAGCAGACTGAGTGACCTGTTCTCACTAACAATCCTGAGTCTAGAGTCTCTGGCAAGATTCCCATAGTGGACATTTTACATGGGTCATTCAACATCATGCTGGTGGAGCTAAGTGCTTCCTAGTGACTGCATGGGAGGCTTCTGGGAACCTGCCCTCAAATGTCTTCTAACATCACCCCAAAAGAGTGCTTTTGCTGGTTGCTGGATTTGTCAGCTGTCTTTACACTGTCATGGACACAGCTATGGAGCTAACTACCTGCTGAGCCTGAATCCTCATGAGTGTGTCTAAGCCTCAGATGCTCTTGGGGGCCCCCACCCCAGGACCCCGTTACATTTGGCCATCTTATAACCCCCTATGTATTCTACCCATCACTTTCTAGCCTCTCCTTTGGCATCTCAGTCTGTCCTCTGGTCCCTTCTGGTATCCTAGCAGCCAATGCCTGGGAACCACGGGGGGGGGGGGGGGGGGGGGGGGGGGGGGGGGGGCTGGCAAGTGGGAAGAAGCTGCTGAGTACAGACTCCCAGGTCTGTTACAACAGGCTCAGAGTCCAAATGGGCATATGCGTGCCTTTTGCAGACCAAATATGCATGTTTTACTCCTACACTTTAAACACGTACAGATACTGTTATGATGAACACTCATAGCCTTTAAAAGTCATATAAATTATGATGTATGAACATTCACCACCTCATGCACTAAGTAGACAACTATGGGGGATCAGAGAAGTTTCATCATCAAGGAGTCATAAAGCCAAAACAATAGAAGCCCCTGTTTATAATCCAACCTTTTCACTGTGATGGCTAAGGGAATCACTGGAAAGGGTGGCCAAGTCATAGCAACAGAGAGACCCAACCCAATGGGGCCTGTAACCTGAAGGGCTGGAACTGGCCAACTGTTTCAGACCCTGCCAGAAGAAGGGTGGTCCCACTGTACAGCACAAGTTTACAGACTTGAGTTTGGCAAAAGGGAAGGTCTTGCTTGTGGATCCCTGGCCTTGGCCACATGACATGGGTATTCTGGCATACACAGCAGAACTCTTCCTAAATAGCAGCATAGGTCAGGCTACTACATCGCCACACTGCCAGCTGTCAAGCTTGTCCAAGACCTGTGTGCTTATGAGACAGCTCTCCATTAGCACTTGGCCTCCTACGCAGGGTCCACTCTAGGTCAGAGAGATTAGGCTATGCGTAGATTAAGGCCATTATCTGGGGAAGTAATTTCCTGATAAAAGATGAGGCTTCCTCGCTTATTCGTGCTCTTCTGCCTTTCTGCCTTCCTCCGTGGGACGATAGTGCTATGGGCTGACTGGGAAGAGTCTCCCATACCCCCAAGCTCATGTTTTAAAAGCTTGTTCCCTGTTTTCTGAACAATTTTAGGAGGTTATAGAAACTTTACAAAGTGGACCTAATGTATTACTGGAGGTAGGCCCTTTGGGGTGTAGTACTCCTGGTTCCTTCATATCAATCCCCCTATCTCCCAATTATCAAGACTTGAGAGAATACACACTTTGCTGCCAATATATTCTGCCCAAGTACAGGGGTCAAATGACCATGACTAAACCACCTGAAAGCATGAACCAAAGTGAACCTAGCCTCTCTTAGGTGTTTCTGCTGGGCATTTGATCAGAACAACCAGAAAAGCCACCCACACATTAGGGCAACCCTTGCCAGATGCCATTTCCTTGCCCTATACTTTATAGAGTTCTCAGCAGCTAGAATTGTAGGAAAAAATAATCTGGTTTGTTGTTGTTTGCTTCTTAAGAGGCAGCCTCACTATTGTAGCCTTGGTTGTCCTGGAACTTATCATGTAGTCAGGCTGGCTTTAAACTCCAAGAGGTTCAGCTACCTCTGCCTCCCAAGTGCTAATATTAAAGATGTGCACTGCCACATCCAGCCAAAATCTGTTCTTTATAAGTGACCCATCTTTGGTATTTTAATATATAAATATAAAGAAGACCGGTAGCCAGATATTTCAACAGCTGTATCTTCATGCATTTTCAGTTTGTCAGCTATTTTTCACTAAAAGTAAGAACCTGGTTTCCTTCCTCTCTGTGTTTCTACTACTATAACAGAATACCTGGGACAGGGTGATTAAAGAAAATAAATTGATTTCTTACAGTTGCAGATGCTGGGAAATCCAAGGTCAAGGGGCCATGTTTGCTGAGGGCCTTCCTGCTACATCGTATGGTACATGATAGTTTGATTGAGGAAACCAAGCAAGCAAGCAAGCCAGCCAGAAAGGCCTTCTTAACAAGGCTACTACTCCCTCAATCACCCATTAACTGCAATGACTTCCCCACAAAGCATAAACATACGACACTAGGAATTAAGTTCCTAACAGGTAAAATTCAGAGGGTCGTGGCAAACCACAGCATTCTTATTAGTCTTTTGTGAGTCTGCTTAGTACAAGTCAGTCCTCTTGAGAACCACAACCTACAGTGCACAGAATGACAACATACTAGTAATGGGACTTCAGCCAAATGGCTGCCCCATCTGAGTCTTAGCAAACTCATCTGTAATAGTGGCTCATATTCTAGCTCATAGGGATATTGTACAGACAATATTAATTACTATTAATCCTATAAATGTTTAGAACAAATGCTGGGGCCCATCAAGTGCTGTGACTAGTGTCACTATGGCCAAGTCTATCTTCCTAATATCCACCTACAGAGCACTGCTTGCCACCTCAGGCTTTTCTATACACCACTCCTGACTTTGGGGAGGCAGCATAAGTGGTTCTTTATCTCAAGGCTTAATATATCTGGCTCTTTTAGGTTTTTGCATGCAGTATTTTCCAGGCCTCTCTCTATCCTAACCTCAAAAGGCAATTTGCACTGACAGTGTTTTGTTTTGTTTTTATGTGGATGGGAACTTGCTATGAGTGGGGAGATTTTCCCTTCAGAGCTTTCCTAAGTGGAAGGAGTAGAACTGGGGATGTTGGTCAGATGGTAAAGTGTTTGCCTGGCAATGCCCTGGAATTAAGCCCCAGTGCCACACAAAGCCAGAAATGGTAGCACATACCTGATTCCAGGTGGTTGTAGGAGGGTCAGGTAAAGGTCAGCTTTAACCACATACAGTCTGGCTCCAAAAGTATAAATAAACAAATAGCAAGGAAGAGTAAATAGTGTGTGTGAAGGACAGGGAGTGGGCAAAGGAGGGGAAGAGACAGAGTGGATGGGTAGACTAACTTCAGCCAGCTACCACTGGCTTGCCATCAGGGCCCCAGCCCAACCTTCCAGGGCTAAATAGGACCATTGTAGATGATCAATCTCTTTGTTCATATCTGTCATAATGGGCCTCCTAAGAAACTGCTTCTACTGTGTCAGTCTCTGTATGAAATTGCAGTTTCAGCACTCAGCCTAGCCCCATTGCCCCAGCATGCCTCAGGCTACCAGTGTCAAACCTTGTACCATGCTGCTACTCACTGTCCCCACCTGCAGACTGTGCACACACCCCTGTGATTCTGTCACCCTTGTCACACCGAACACAAAGATCTCAGACCTTCCCTGCCCTTCTCCCTCAGACTGTGGCCCTGTACTCCCAGAGACCGTGCCTGACCATCTTCTCTATGCAGCATTTAACATCAGGTCTGAGAGATCTGTGGTCCAATTCTCTCAACTACAGAACAGAAACACAAATAAGCAGCCTCTAGGATTGGGCCAGTGGGCATATCTGAGCAAGAGTGTCTTTGAGCTACCTGTCAGCCAAAGCTAAAAAGGACGCTCGCAGGCCAGACAACATCCGATTTACCTGGCTTATCGTTTCTCCAGAGATTCTTGTGGGGTATTAGTGATGTCCAGCCACGACCTCAACACAGTTGCCTAAGTCTAGCCAAAGCTCGTTGGCACCAAAATTGCACATCTGATTCCGTGTGACTACCCAGAAGGCAGTGCAGCAACTGCCTTGGCATCTTCACAGCCTAAGACCCTGCCCAAACTGTACCTAGGCCACAACAGCTGATGGGGCTCTTCTTCAGCTCTGGGGCTGACATATTTTACCAGCATTAACTTCGATCTGTTTTCTTTCTCCCCACTTTTTCAGCCCAACTCACTGGGATTCCGTATCTTGACAAAAATAAATGTCAGATTTAGTTATTCCCCCAAGACTGTGTACACCCTCTCACGATATCTTGTACTAAAAAGCCAAAGGAATGAGTTCCCCAGGTAGAAAAAAAGCTCCAGGTCCGTGTGTCCGGGGAGAAGGGGAGAGCCCTAGACTTCTGGCTAGGGAATCCAGGGCACTGGCCGACCTTGATGGGCTCACCCGAACTCAAAGTCGGCGGTGACGGCTCCTACCGGGGCCTGTTGCCCGGGGACCGCGCTGCACCGAGAAGCCCGACCGAGGCGTCCGTCGGTCCGCAACGGCTCGTCTTACCTGGAGCGCCATGGCGGAACTCAGCTTCGCGAATCCCTGGCCCACCCAGCTTCCGGTGCGGCTCTGGCTGGAAGCTGCACCGAGACCCTCGAGACCCTCGGGGACAGCGGCCCAGTTTGGCTCGACAGGAAGCGGGACCGGGGGACTCGCTGCACCGAGAGCCGCAGGGTTGGCTGGTCTGGGTAGGCCTGGCGCTTCGCATCCCGGGAGGGGTGGTCCCGCTTCCGCCCGCAGCCCCCAGCCTCACACTGATAACGACGCAAGCGCAGACTACACTTCCCAGAGGGCGCCGTGGCTGGGGCGTGGCTTCAGGGGGTGTGGCGAGGGTTCCCTTTTAGTGCTCCGTCCCTCACACCTCTAGCTCCTCAGGTTCAGGGACCTGCTTGGCATTCGCTGCATCCTGTCAGGCTTGCGACTGCGCATGCTCAAATGCAAACACCCGTTCATCCAAATAACCATCCATCCATTCCTGCATTGCATTTCTTTCAGCATCCGGCGCTTTCTGAGCGCGTCCTGTACAGGTGCCAGGTTGGGATGCGTGGATAAAAAGGGACCAGTTTCTCCAATAGGCCGCAGTCATGGAAACCCGACCATGAGTGGCTGAGGGCCAGAGCACTGTGGCTCACCGCCACACTGATCTGCATCACTGTATTTTATGTGACTATTTGTTTGCTGGTCTCGCCCGCAGATGGTGGCGGTCCCAGTAGTTCCTGACAAACGCTAGGCTTAAAAAAATGTAAGATGTATGGACTAAGTGTGGGCCCCACCATCCCTGGATACATTTGTGGTGCTGTCTGTGTGGTGCAGACGTAGTCCTCAGGCTGCGCTGTGAGGCTCATTTTCCTTCCTGGAGTCTTCACCCTTCCCTTCGTTCATTATACGGGAAAAACTCAAAGAGGAGAAGTTTGTGGAGCTTCAACTGCTCTTTGAAACAGGTGCTTGGAGCCACAGCTGAAGCCACCCTACCCAGGACTTGTTCTTTTCTACTCTCCACTCCTAAAAATGTCTGCAGGAGAGTCCTCTCATCTGCGATATTTCCGAGGAAGGATGATTTCTCTCTCCTAGCCACCCCAGCATAGTTCTTTAGTGACTTTAGCCTACGTGGGCTCCCCTGGCTTTGTATCCCAACATGCCAGAACACATGATTGACCAGAGACCACTAACCATTACAGCCTAGCACATCTGAGTGAATTTCCTCCTTCATACTCTAAGGACAGGACCAGAACATGGAAAAGGCAAACTGAAAATTCAGTCTCGTCTCCAGTAGCATCTCAGGGTAAGTCCTAGGCCCCAAGCCAGGGACCCGTGATCCCTCAGCCACAAAATCCTCTCAAAACCTTTCAAAAAAGAAAGACACAATTTACAGCATGTGAAGTATCTTGACACTGCTTTGCTTTAAGTGTCCTTCTGTCTGGGCTTGGTGTAGCATTTGGTGATTTGGGCCATCTGTCACTAAGAAGAGCTTACATCATCAAACTTGCTGAATGGCCAGTTGTTAAAGTTAATGGAAAAAACTGCGACCCATTCATTACCCCTTAGACTATCTTTTGCCCCTACGCGTGCCCTTATAATCTCTGAGGTAAAATTTTTTACTCCAGATGGCAGGGGTTGTAGTCTGGGGTATGGTACCATGACAAACAATGATTGTGTTCAGGTAAGGGAAAGGATTTTGTTATGTTTTGTTTGTTTGTTTGTTTGTTTGTTTGTTTTGAGCCAGGGTTTCTTAGTGTAACCAGACCTGGCTGTCATGAACTTTCTTTGTAGACCAGTCTGGCCTCGAACTCACAGAGATCCACCAACCTCTGTACCCCAAGTGCTGGCATTCTAAAATGAGCAAGGTTGTAGAGTTGTTTTGAAATGATAGTCCTTGGCTATAAGGATCAGTAACAAAGGTATTGTTAGTCCAACTCTGAGCAGGCACTGCTGGGTGGGCATCCTTGTAGAAGTGCTTTTTCCTTACAAGGTTGCTATGGCATTCGTGCAAGGTTGTGGTCTTGGCAGTCTTTTGTGATCGTTCTTGTTATCAGCAAATATGTGTGAGGAAATCCCCGCCCTTGCTACCATGGCTTCTTGACATTTTGTCAGCAGTCGACATAGTGATTCTGTCAGTTTAACACAAGTAGCTCTAGTTTGATCTCAACAATTTCACATGAGCTCAAGCGATAGAATAGAAATGGAATATATTTTTAAAAAACTCAGTAATTCCAATTGGTTGTTCAGTACATTGCTATTCAGAGGGCTTAACTTTCTACATGTTTGGCATTTGGTTACCTGGCCATTCCATGAATTGGCTTTGAGTGGACTAGCCAGCTGTTTTGCTCAAATGAAACAGCTAGTTTCTGTGAGCGATAAACTGTGCTACATGAAAAACAGCTGGAACTTAAAATACTTTCTGATTTTCATTATTGTTTTCCTTTCCATCTATGAAGTCACCTAATAAGACTTTGGAATTTCCCATGATGAAGATTTTATAGAAGAGTTTGTTTGTTTTTTAATTTTGCTTTATAGCCAGAGACTGTGATGTTGATTATAATGGGTATATTCAAACTTGATGCTGTGATAAAGTTTACCAAGCAGCCAAGTTACAAAAAAAAAAAAAAATACCTAAAAAGAAAATCTCATAAGGGTTTAAGAGAGCTTGTCATCTTGTGCTGAGTAGCATCCATAGCTGTTGTGGGCCAGTGGTTGCACACTCCAGCTAGAGTTTTCTCAGACTTATTTTCTGACCAGTAAAACAAGAAACATTTAAATGTTTCATATTTGCCTCAGAAGAGTGTTCATATTCTAATGTGGGTTGTAATGATCTAGTTAGAGATTAAGTCAAGCATATTGATCATGTTATATGCGCCTTTTACATATTATCATTTATTTAACTTTCGGTTATTGAACTGTGTTAAAAATCTCAGGATTATACATTTGTCTATTTCTCCCTTTATGTATTTGGTACCTGTGCATAGAAATTTAGAATTGTAGTGTGTAGAAGTTTGGTCTGGTTCTTCCTCACATCCCTGTGCTGCCATACATAAGACTCAGACTCAAAATATATTTAGAAATACCTTGGCCATGTAGCTAGGCTCTGCTACTTAAATTTCCCATATATTCTAATCTACATTCTGTCATGTGGCTGGTTACCTGTGCTCAGGTACCATGCATCCACCTCATCACATCTTCCGGGGTGAATCTCCTGGGCCTCTAACTATTTCCCAGAATCATCTCTCTTCTTGCCAGTATCCCACCTCGAATTCCCTGCCTCAGCTCATTGGCCATAGACTTTTTTTTTTTTTTTTTTTTGACAGATGATGCTTATAAGAGATTCTCCTAGCTGAAGTATTTCCCCAGAGAATTGTTCATTTTAATTCTAGGAAGTAACACTATTTCCAACAATACATTTTGTCTATGATCTCTTTTAATCTGATATCAAGATTGCTGGGTGAGATGGTTTGAATGAGAATGGCCCCAGTAGGCTCATATATTTGAATACTTGGTCCCAGTTGGTGGACTTGTTTAGAAAGGACTAGGGGATGTTACTTTGTTGTAGGAAGTCTGTTACCGGGAGTTGGAGGTTTTAAAAGACTCCCATCCCTAGTATGTCTCTCTGCTTCGAGGTTGTGGATCAATAGTGAGGTCTCCGCTATTTTTTCACTCTGCCATCATGGACTCTCACCATGTGCAACTGTAAGACAAATTTTTTCTGCTATAAATTACTTTGGCTATGCTGTTTCAGTACACCAATAGAAAATTAACTAAGACACTGTGTTTGTCTTTTCTTCATTCTGTGGTTGCCCCAGTTAGGTAAAGTCTTTGAAGTTATGGAAGGATTTGGTGCCTAGTTTTATTTCTGGAACCCACATGACAAAGCTGGGCATGGTAGCACATACTATAATGCCAGCACTGGGGAGACAGAAACAGGCAGATCCCTGAGGCTCACTGATTAGCCAGTCTAACCTCCTTGGTAAGTTCCAGACCTGTAAGAAATCCTGTAACAGAAGCAGCAGCAGCAGCAGCAGCAGCAGCAACAACAACAACAGCAACAGCAAAAGTGAATGGCACCTGAAAAAAGATATCTGAGGTTGTCCTATGACTTTCACACACATAATATGATATATCCTTGCCTAATATAGATGCACACACTTTAAAAGGAAAAAAAACTTTCAATTTAAATTTGATACGTGATATAAAAAGCTTGGGTTAGAGAGACTTGCAGTTCTGGGCCTGTAATATTCAGTGACACAGTTCTAAATCACTCCCAATTGTCTCTGAGGTTTTTGAAAGTTCAGAATCCTGAGGCTGTGGATTAGAGAATAGAATGGATTTCCAGTACTTCGCCTTAGTAATCAAAATAATAACAATAACAGTAGAATAGTATGAGACAGCGGGATTTGTAGTAGTAGTAATAATATAGTAGTAGTAAAAATAATAGTAGAACAGTAGGGGCACCTAGATTTGAACCAGGGTCCTGTTGGTCTGCAGTCAAATGCTCTACCCTTGAGCTGTACCCCCTGATGGTGACTAGATTCTAAATAATGACTTATACCTGTGTAACCATACCTAACATGTCTATAAAATGTTGCTATGGGTATTTAACTACAGCTCGTAGAAACCACCAAGCTTGCCTCACTACAAATTTACCTCTACTGATGACTGAAAGGGTTTAGACAGTGAGTCATCTGTGCCTTTCATAGCAAGCATCTGCCAACAAAGAGTCAAAATTAGCATACTTCTCAGTCACACACAACATAGGAATTAAGTTGATTTCTCCTGCCTGGGTTTAGGACTTTTTAATAAACCATTTCATATCTTTCCCTTTCCTCAGTCTTTTACCAGTTATGTTAGTGCAAAGACCATATTAGCAACTATGTGTGACTAGATTTATACACTCATAATGTGCTAGAAGGAGGAGCATCCTTTACAACTCAAGGATCTCAGGATTGGTTGATGGGAACCTTGAGGATCTGAACACCTTGCTATAGACAATTATGAGATTAAGAATAAGCTTTTTGATGTAGTGTCAGGAGACCTGCAATAAGAACTTCCTTAAGTCTATATCTGCTGTCTGCTTTCTGCAAGAAGCAACATGTAATCCAGCTTAGGCATTTTATGGTAGCATCCAATGCTGGCACAGAGTGCCAGGATTTAGACAAGGCTCTTGCCACATTGTGGGGTGGTGGGCTGTGACAGGCAGCCTGGTTCTTGGTGGAGTACAGGCTTAAACCCCGGAGACCCAGTAGAGTGTAAAAACCCTACAAGGGAAGGTAGGCATTTACCACGCTCCTTGGCCCCTGGCTCCTGTCTAGTAACTACAACCCCCACAGCCCCCTGTAGAGAGGTCTTTGACCAGTAGTCATGTAGGAGCAGCACACCAAGCCCTCTCACATGCAGATAAGGTATCTCAGACCAAGCCAATGGGAAGTACCTGCTGTCAGACCTTGACCCATCCCAAACTGTATATTAGATCATACCAAACTGTATATGGGGAATCCTATCCAGAAGGAATAAAGGTGTGAGAACTACTCTGTCGTCTGAGAGCTTCTATCATAAGAGCTGTAACTCTGCTGCTTGGGAAGAGGTCTGCTCTCCCTAAACAGCCACCAGAAGCCTCCTGTGCTCGCACTCCTTGCTGGCTAGTTGGCCTCTTGTGGGCTCAGCCCAAGCCCGACTCAGTACAGGGCAGTGACTTGGTGCAGGGTGGCAACTAGGTGCAGGGCGGTGGGTGCAGCGTCTTGGAGCAACTGAGGTGGAACTGCAGAGACTGAGGTGGAGGTGACTCCAGTCCCTGCTCCCACTCTCCCTCCTTTGCCTGAACCCTCGCACTTGACCAGGCCAGAGATCCCTGTGGAAAGCCTCCAGCACACAGGCCCACACCACATGTTCTAAAATATTCTATAAACTAGTGGCTACTAATTTTAGGGTACATCAGGGTACCAGAAACTAAGGCTCAGAGAGTAGACCTAATGGGAAAGGAGAGCATTCCAGTAAGGGATGTCAGTACTAGAGAAGAGGTGCTGGCAAGGTGCCAGCCCTGCATGTGCAGGCAGCACTCAGATAGTGCCTGACCTTGTGACCATGGAGATGTGAAAGCTGAGGGAAGGACTTACTCCAGGGGTCTGACTGGTGACCTTGGGAAGTGACACACAGCACAGAAACAAATCTACCTCAGATGTGTGCTACACCTGGATCTGGGTTTTTGGGTCCTTGGTCACTATAAATGTAAAATCCACATGAAGTGCTGCAGGCAGGAACTCCTTACCTGAAGCGTTGCTTGTGGGTGGAACAGGCGTGCTCTGTGCTAAATTGTCTTGGGTCCTCCAGACAAAAGGATGATATTTTTCCTTGGAACTTCCAGAAGGGAGCTTCAACATGTTCACACTCTGATTTTGGCCCAGTAATGAAAATTCTGAATATCATTTCTCTAGGCCTATAAGAAAATAAATTTGATTTGCTTTAAGCTATTAGTTTTAAATGGATTCTTGCATTCTTACTGAAAAAACTTAAAGTTCTGGTAATCTGACTTTGGAAGATGAAGTTTCTCAGTAAATAAAGTGGTTTATCAAAAAGGGGGTTTTGTTTTTTTGTTTTTTGTTTTTTGTTTTTTTTTGATATTTTAGAGCCTTGGTGTATCTTTGGGAGAAATACTTGTAGTTGGTCTTTACTACTTCGTGGGTTCTTTTTTCCCCCACCCTTTATCCTCTCTCCCTGGTTTCAACCCCTATAACTAGATAGGAGTATCTAGATAGGAGAGAAAGAAGGGGAGAGAGATACACACACACACACACACACACACACACAGAGAGAGAGAGAGAGAGAGAGAGAGAGATCCCTAAATCAAATTTCTTTCTTCTTTGAACATGACTAATAACAAACTGCAACCAACTCCCTTGAATGACCAACTACCATTAACCCTACCTATCGGGGCCCTAGCATTCATACACTTTCTAAAAAGTACCAAGAATTCCAAATGTCACACAATTGCAGAAACTATCTGCAGCTAATTAAAACATGCCTCTGCTAAAGCATGAGGCAAATCATTGTCAGCTATGAAGCAGTCCCATATCCCACACTTAAGAGTAAAACTAAAACATGTTTTTAAATATTTCTGTGTTTTTTGAAGAACCCAAAATTCCAGAATTCTCACTACATTTTCCCCTTTCTATTTTAAGGCATTAATTATGCTGTGGTAGTGGGAAGTTAGAAACAGGAACATTTTCAAGTTTATTTCAAGTGCTATTTGGGTCAGTGGCCAAAGTTTTCAGGAGACCTCTCCTGCTCAATTCTAATCTTTATAAAAAAGCTTTCCAATTCCTGTGGACATATAAACAAAACCACAGCTCCGCTGGTTCTACATCCTTATAGTATATAGGCTGATTTAATTCCACAGTTTTTTTCTATAACCCAGTGTCTCTCAGCTGCTGTTGTTCCTTTCTTATTAACATTCAGAAATTTAAAGTTAGCAAAGCACTATTTAGTCTGCTCCTGAAGGTCTTTATTCTTCCTTTTGTTTTATAAACATTTCCTTTATGGTATGATTAGATCTTTCTGTAACTGCTTGACTGCAGGATTGTGTCCTATACCTGTTATGAGCATATTGAGAGTGGAAATTTGGTACAGAGAGAGGATTTCTGGGATAGACTCAGGTACAGGAGAGATTCACCCCAATACTGAAGGAGACAGTTGCATGAAGCCGAGGAGAGGTAATCAAAATCAACCACATGGTGGGATGTAGAAAAGAATAAATGGGTAATTAAATTATGAGCTAGACAGAGAAAAACCTACAGCTTTTGGCCTATGCATTTATTCAGAAGTAATAAGTCTTATAGTCATTATTTTGGGGAACTTGTGCACAGGTGGAAAAGCCTGTGGTTACAATATAATCCATGTATTGATAAATAAGAGATTGAGAAAATTGCCCATGAATTATTTCTAGCAGTTGTTGCACAAAATATTGACATAAAGTTGGACTGCTTAACATTTCCAGTGGAAGATCTTCCCACTGATACCTTTTAACAGGTTGAGCATTTTTATAAGTAGGTGCAATGAAAGCAAACCTTTCTCTATCCTGCTCTTGCAAGGAGATAGTAAAAAATCCCAGTTTATTTTCTTCCTCAGACATTATTCCTATAAATTACAGTGTGATCCACTCTGGTATAATCTATATTATTGGTAGAATTCTTGATGTTTATGCATTAAGTGTCACTAAAAATACATTTCTCACTTTTATTTAGAAAAAAACAATCTTTGGATCTCTTAGGATAAAAATTTAAAGATAGGGAGCCTTCCGGTTTCCATCTGTGGCGGGAGACCTCTGCCTCGGCCACCAGGGCTCCATAGCCAAGTAGCATGGGGAGAAAGCTAGCCTCCCAGGAGTGTGGAAAAGCTCTGGAGAGGGGTAAGAGGACTAAAACTGCTCACCGGGACCCACCCAGAATCTTTGGGACACAGGGACTGAGGAACAGCTGGGAAGAAGGAGCCTTCTGGTTTCAATCTGTGGCTGGAGATCTCTGCCTGGGCCACCAGGGCTCCATAGCCAAATAGTGCCTGTAGAAAGCTAGCCTCCCAGGAGTGTGGGCAAGCCTATCTGCTCAGAAGGACCCACCTGGAAAACCCAGGACACAGGGACTGAGGAACTGGCTTCTGGTTTCTTTTGGTGACTGGAGAGCAGATCCAGTGACACAGGGCTCCATCCTCAAATAGTGCCAGGAGAGAGCTGCTATACCAGCAGTGCTGACACACCTTCAAGCACAGGCAAGACCATCACTTCTTTTCAAATTCACTGGACCAAGAGGGACCCTTGCAGAGCAATCAGAACACAGGAACCAAGGGACAGCTGGGGATTAGATCCTTCTTGTTTCTGTCTGCACCCCAGAGCTGACCCTGCACTACAGCTCTCCAAACCCAAATTCCTCTCAGAGAGAACTTGTCTTCAGGGAGTATTGACACCTAGGATTGCAGGAAAGACAAGCCACAATCAGAGAGAGTAAGACCAGCTAACACCAGAGATAACCAGATGGTGAAAGGCAAGGGCAAGAACAAAAGGAACGGAAAGCAAGGCTACTTGGCATCTTCAGAACCCAGCTCTCCCACCACAGCAAGCCCTGGATACCCCAACACACCAGAAAAGGAAGATTCAGACTTAAAATCACATCTCAAGAGGATGATAGAAGATTTTAAGAAGGAAATAAATAACTCCCTTAAAGGAATACAAGAGAACACAGGTAAATAACTGGAAGCCCTTAAAGAGGACACACAAAAATCCCTTAAAGAATTACAGGAAAACACAATCAAATGGGCAGAATTACAGGAAAACACAATCAAACAAATGAACAAAACTATTCAGGAAGTAAAAACAGAAATAGAACAAATAAAGAAATCACAAAGGGAGACAACCCTGGAGTTAGAGAACCTAGGAAAGAAATCCGGAGTCATAGATGCAAGCATCACCAACAGAATACATGAGATGGAAGAGAGAATGTCAGGTGCGGAAGATACCATAGAAAACATTGACACAACAGTCATAGTAAATGCAAAATGCAAAAAGCTCCTAACCCAAAACATCCAGGATATCCAGGATACAATGAGAAGACAGAACCTGAGAATAATAGATATAGAAGAGAGTGAAGATTTTCAATTTAAAGGACCAGTAAATATCTTCAACAAAGTTATAGAAGAAAACTTCCCTAACCTAAAGAAAGAGGTGAACATAAATATACAAGAAGCCTACAGAATGCCAACGAGACTGGACCAGAAAAGAAATTCCTCCCTTCACATTATAGTCAAAACACCAAATACACAAAATAAGGAAAGAATATTAAAAGCAGTAAGGGAAAAGGGGCAAGTACATATAAAGGCAGACCTATCAGAATTACACCAGACTTCTTCCTACAAAGAATAATAGATGAAAAACGCCAACTCAAGGAGGGAAACTACATCCAAGAAAAAGCAAGAAAGTAATCTTTCAACATATTCGAAAGAAGATAGCCACACAAACATATAAACAACATTGAAAATAACAGGAAGCAACAATCACTATTCTTTAATATCTCTTAACATCAATGGACTCAATTCCCCAATAAAAAGACATAGACTAACGGACTGGATTTATAAACAGGACCCAGCATTTTGCAGCATCCAGGAAATGCACCTCCATGTTAAAGACAAACACTACCTCAGAGTAAAGGGCTGGAAAACAATTTTCCAAGCAAATGGCCCCAAGAAACAGGCTGGAGTAGCCATTCTAATATTGGATAAATTGACTTTCAACCAAAAGTCATCAAAAAATATAAGGAAGGACACCTCATACTCATCAAAGGAAAATTTTACCAAGAAGAACTCTCAATCCTGAACATCTATGCCCTGAATGAAAGGCTCCCACATTCATAAAAGAAGCTTTACTAAAGATGAAATCACACATTGCACCTCACACAATAATAGTGGGAGACTTCAACAGTCCAATATCATCAATGGACAGATCTTGGAAACACAAACAAAACAGAGACACAGTGTAACTAACAGATGTTATGAACCAAATGGATGTAAAAGATATCTATAGAACATTTCATCCTAAATCAAAAGAATATACCTTTTTCACCTCATGGCACTGTCTCCAAAATTGATCATATAATTGGTCACAAAACAAACCTCAACAGATATAAGAAGATTTAAATAATCCCATGCCTCCTATCAGATCACTACTGAATAAGGCTGGTCTTCAATGACAACAACAACAACAACAACAACAACAACAGAAAGCCCACATACACATGGAAGCTGAACAACACTCTACTCAATGATAACTTGGTCAAGGAAGAAAGAAAGAAAGAAATTAAAGACTTCCTAGAATTTAATGAAAATGAAAGTTCAACATACCCAAACCTATGGGGCACAATGAAAGCAGTGTTACGAGGAATACTCATAGCTCTGAGTGCCTCCAAAAAGAAATTGGAGAGAACATATATTAGCAGCTTAACAACACACCTGAAAGCTCTAGAACAAAAAGAAGCTAATACACCCAAGAGGAGTAGAAGGCAGGAAATAATCAAATTAAGGGCTGAAATCAACCAAGTAGAAACTATACAAAGAATCAACAAAACCAGGAGCTGGTTCTTTGAGAAAATCAACAAGATAAATAAACCCTTAGCCAGCCTAAACAGAGGGCACAGAGACAATATCCAAATTAAAAAAATTAGAAATGAAAAGGGAGCTATAACAACAGATTCTGAGGAAATTCAAAAAATCATCAGATCCTACTACAAAAGCCTGTACTCAACAAAATTGGAAAATCTGGATGAAATGAACAAGTTTCTGGACAGATACCAAACATCAAAGTTAAATCAGGATCAGATAAGCCATCTAAACAGTCCCATAACTCCTAAAGAAATAGAAGCAGTCATTAAAAGTCTCCCAACCAAAAAAAAGCCCAGGACCAGATGGGTTCACTGCAGAATTCTATCAGACCTTCAAAGAAGACCTAATACCAATGCTCTTCAATCTATTCCACAAAATAGAAACAGAAGGAACACTACCCAATTCATTCTATGAGGCCACAGTTACACTGATACCAAAACCTCACAAAGACCCAACAATAAAAGAAAACTTCAGAACAATTTCCCTTATGAATAGCGATGCGAAAATACTCAATAAAATTCTTGCAAACCGAATCCAAGAACACATCAAAACGATCATTCACCATGATCAAGTAGGCTTCATCCCAGGGATGCAGGGATGGTTCAATACCCGGAAATCCATCAATGTAATCCACTACATAAACAAACTCAAAGAAAAAAACCACATGGTCATTTAATTAGATGCTGAAAAAACATTTGACAAAATTCAACATCCCTTCATGATGAAAGTCTTAGAAAGATCAGGAATTCAAGGAGCACACCTAAACATAGTAAAAGCAATATATAGCAAACCAGTGGCCAATATCAAACTAAATGGAGAGAAACTCAAAGCAGTCCCACTAAAATCAGGGACTAGACAAGGCTGCCCTTTCTCTCCCTATCTATTCAATATAGTACTTGAAGTTCTAGTTAGAGCAATTAGATAACAAAAGGAGGTCAAAGGGATACAAATTGAAAAGGAAGAAATCAAAATTTCACTATTTGCAGATGATATGATGGTATACTTAAGTGACCCGAAAAACTCCACCAGAGATCTGCTACAGCTGATAAACACCTTCAGCAAAGTGGCCGGATACAAAATGAACTCAAGCAAATCAGTAGCCTTCCTATACTCGAAGGATAAACAGACTGAGAAAGAATTAGGGAAATGACACCCTTCACAATTGTCACAAACAATATAAAGTATCTTGGTGTGACTCTAACCAAACAAGTGAAAGATCTGTATGATAAGAACTTCAAATCTCTGAAGAAAGAAATCGAAGAACTCAGAAGATGGAAAGATCTCCCATGCTCATGGATTGGCAGGATTAATATAGTTAAAATGGCCATCCTGCCAAAAGCAATCTACAGATTCAATGCAATCCCCATCAAAATTCCAACTCAATTCTTCATAGACTTAGAAAGAGCAATTCTCAAATTCATATGGAATAACAAAAAACCCAGGATAGCAAAAACTATTCTCAACAATAAGAGGACTTCTGGGGGAATCAGCATCTCTGACCTCAAGCTGTAGTACAGAGCAGTAGTGATAAAAACTGCATGGTATTGGTACAGTGACAGGTATGTAGATCAATGAAATAGAATTGAAGACCCAGAAATGAACCCACACATTTACAGTCACTTGATCTTTGACAAAGAAGCTAAAACCATCCAGTGAAAACAAGACAGCATTTTCAACAAATGGTGCTGGTTCAACTGGCGATCTACATGTAGAAGATTGAGAATTGATCCATTCCTATCTCCCTGTACAAAGCTCAAGTCCAAGTGGATCAAGGACCTCCACATAAAACCAGATACACTGAATCTAATAGAAGAGAAAGTGGGGAAAAGTCTCGAACAGATGGGCACAGGGGAAAAGTTCCTGAACAGAACACCAACAGCTTGTATGCTAAAATCAAGAATTGACAGATGGGACCTCATAAAATTACAAAGCTTCTGTAAGGCAAAGGACACTGTAAATAGGACAAAATGGCAACCTACAGATTGGGAAAAGATCTTTACCAATCCTATGTCCAATAGAGGGCTAATATACAATGTATACAAAGAACTCTAGAAGCTAGACTCCAGAGATCCAAATAACCCTATCAAAAAATGGGGAACAGAGCTAATTGGGTAATTCTCAACTGAGGAAACTCGAATGGCTGAGAAGCACCTAAAGAAATGTTCAACATCCTTAGTCATCAGGGAAATACAAATGAAAACAGCCCTGAGATTCTACCTCCCACCAGTCAGTATGGCTAAGATCAAAAACTCAGGTGACAGCAGATGTTGCTGAGGATGTGGAGAAAAAGGAACACTCCTCCATTGCTGGTGGGAATGCATGCTGATACAACCTCTCTGGAAATCAGTTTGGTGTACCCTCAGAAAAATGAACATAATACTACCTGAGGACCCAGCTATATCACCTCTGGGCATATACCCAGAAGATGCTCCAACATGTAATAAAGACACATGTTCTACTATGTTCATAGCAGCCATATTTATAATAGCCTGAAACTGGAAACAACCCAGATGTCCCTCAACAGAGGAATGGATACAGAAAATATGGTACATTTACACAATGGAATACTACTCAGCTATTAAAAACAATGACTTCATGAAATTCTTAGGCAAATGTATGGAACTTGAAAATGTCATCTTGAGCAAGGTAACATAGTCACAAAAGAATGAAAATGGTATGTACTCACTGATAAGTGGTTATTAGCTCAAAAGTTTGGAATACCCAAGAGTCACTTCACAGCAACCGTAGGACTGAGTGTGAGGTCCCAGGTGGAGGAGTTGGAGAAGGGACTGAAGGAGCTGAGAGAGTTTGTAGCCCCATGGAGGGAGCAACAGTTTCTACTGGCCTGACTCCTTGATGCTCCCAGAGACTGGATCATCAACCAAAGAATACACATGGAGGGACCCATGGTACTGGTCGAATATGTGGCAGAGGAGCGTCTTGTTAGCCATCAGGGGAGGAGAGGCCTTGGGGCTGAGGGTGTTAGATCTCCCAGTATAGGAGAATGCCAAGGAGGGAAGATGAGAGCGGGTGGGTGGGTGGGTAGGAGGGTAGGGGGAATACCCTCATAGAGGCAGGGGAGGGGGAGGGAATAGGGAGGTTCCAAAGGGGAGATCTGGAAAGGGGCAAACATTTGAAATGTTAATAAAGTATCAAAAAATTAAAGATATAAATAGAAAGAAAAAGAGTATAGAAAAGCAGGTTCACAAATATTAAAAAATATAAGGATTTATATTATTAGATTTCTAGTATTAAAGAAAAGGGCTCTAAAATTTAGTTTGTACATATGAATTTTTTCTTTACTTATAAAGGGAAATATATTCTGTCATAGGAATAATCAGTTTTGCTTTTACAGGCTCAATTTTGAGCATTTTAATAGACAACATTTGTTTTAATTCAAGTCTTCATTTACAGTGGAGTGTTTGGCCCACCCCACTGAAAGACAGTTGTCAATGAACATTTATTTTTGAGTAATAAGAATTTTATATTGAAGTTTTAGCTGAGACTAATCTTTGTTTAAAAAGAAAAAATCAGTGAAGGCTTCTCCAGAACCTCGCATAATCTTTGTAAATGAGGTGGACTTCTTCCCAGGGTCTTCAACTTTGTCCCAAGCTCTTAAAGCCACTATGTGACGTGGTTCTATAGTAACATCATCAAATTTAATCTGTGCCTGTATATCAGTGTACTGACCTACACTCAGCAACTGGTCTTTTATTGATTCATTCACCTTACTCTATTTTGCTGTTCAGTATTCGTGGCTTTGCCTCTCCACCATGTTAACCATTGCAACTGTGGACCAGACTTTCGTACAGCTGTTACCAATCCTTTCCAGTCTTGTGGACTAATTCTGTTTTGAGTAGCCCAGACATTTATTTCAATTTGTTTTACATAAGGTGAATGCATCCTATATGAAATCATGGCTTCTTTAAAATGTCTTAGATCTACCATTTCTTTAGGATGACCTCCTATCTTTTCATAACCTTATCCCACACATTTAGCAGACCCTCATGGTGCAGTTGATTGAAGATTAACACTTTCTTTCTAGTGGGCAGTTTCATCAGATTGCCATCCTATTTTTTCAGATTTTCTCTGACCCTACCATCCTCTGGCACAACTTCTTTCCCTTTTTCTTCCTGCAGGGAAACTCCTGCTCTCGCTCAGTCATTGGGACTGAACCTTTTTATTTTTCTTCATCAGAATGTTTATTAAAAATATAGACTGTGCTTAAATGTCATTATGAGTATATGCTGACTTCCAGACAGACTCTTCACAAATAACACTTTGAACAGAGGCCGTAAACAGAAATGACTGCTGAGACGGTGCCACCTCAGACTTAATTAAGCCCCTTTGAGTCTGACAGTATTTACCATTCCATCGACACTCACAGAGGTGGATATCATGGGTCTAAGGGCACCACGACCACAAGACATCTTTTTATATTTCAAATATGGAGTCAGTTCTCACGGCCCAACTTGTTCTTAGCAAGTAGTTTTTATGTCTGTTTAAATCAGTCTTATACCTTCCTGGGCCAATTCGTCTGCAGACAGGAGGAGAAACTGCCACCAGGTTCTTCCTGCCATGGATCTTCGTGGCTCCTCATCCTCACATGCTATCCAGCTTCTTTAAGATATATGGAGTGACTCACAGCAGGGCCACATAGATGAGGAAGTTCCTAATGGAGCAGACCACATCTTCACACGCATCTTCTGCTTCATCTCCTCTGGATCCAACTTCGGCTCGAGACCCTCAATCTGGAACATTGTGGCGGCTCTGCCTCCAAAGATTTCAAGAGCAGCAGCCTGCTCTCCAGTGGTCGCCCTGCACCCAGAACTCAGCTAGCAGAACTGAACCTTTTTGTTCTCTCTTTTCTGGTACTCTTCCATCCACAACCTTTCCAGTTGCACAGCCAACTCTGCAACCATTTCAGAAATGAGAGAGCAGAGCAAATAAACCCTTTGTTTTCTCATTTCAGCCATTTTTTGTTTCAAAGGCTTCTTCGTTTCCACCTACAATTTTTCCAACTACTCAGCCATTCTTCCAACCTTTTTTGAAGCAAAAGATAGGAAGAAGAAAAAGAAAAATCAGAAAATCCCCTCTGAGAGCAAAGCAGGGTGGTGGTGGTGGTGGTGGTGGTGGTGGTGGTGGTGGTGGTGGTGGTGGAGGAGGAGGAGGAGGAGGAGGAGGAGGAGGAGGAGGAGGAGGAGGAGGAGGAGGAGGAGGAGAAAATCCCAGCAGTAGTAGCTGCAATAAATTTTTCATTTTGCATCTTGAAAAAAATAACCATGCTTTCATCTCTGCTGTTTTCTCTGCAGCATTTGAAATCAGACTTCCTGTTTCTACCCTTAATTTTCATGTCCCATGTTGAGGTGCCACTTGTAATTGGTCTTTGCCATTTTGTGGGTTCTTCTTTTTCTGACTCTTTATACCCTCTCCATCCCCCACTCCTGTTTTCATAGTCAGCCCCATATCCCCATACCTGAGATTAAAACAGTAACATATTCTTATAAATTTCTGTGGTTTTAAAAGAAATTAAAAGTCCAGAATTCACACTACAGATATATTCCATGGTAACTTTACACTTTAATTTCATCTTTGCTGATAATTCACTATTACCCTGAGTTGATTGTTACTTTTATAGCCCCCTTTTGTGGAACAAAACAAAACCTAAAGAAGAGAAAGTAGAGAAGGGACATTTTGACTACAGCTAAATGCTGCCCTAGTTCTAATCCCAGTGTATTAAACACACACTAATTGACACTTTTAACTCATGGCAGCACATTGAAGACTCCAGTAACTCATAGCTACTTCTGCATGTCCAAGGAGGCCTTGAGTGTGGGTTAAGTTGTATCTGGACTTTGTGTAAAATATAGCCCTATTCCTGGTGAATATGACTTAGCTAGAACTTGGGTCATTCAGTTATAATCAAGTTGAGTCATGCTTGGGTAGGATGACTCTGATCCAGTATGATTGCTGTTTATGTAGGAAGAGGAGAGAAAGACACATAAGAAAGAAGGTTGTGGGGATAAAGACAGAGATGAGAAGTGTGCTTATAAGACGAGGTCAGCAAAAGATTGCCAGCATCCACCAGGAGGTGGAAGGCCCTGGTGAACAATGACTTTATTCCAAACTGTTTGCTTTCAAAGCTATGAAAAAATACATTTTTTGACACCCAATTTCTTGTGATCTCTGACCACAGCTTTAAGAAGCTGATTCACCTTTCAGTTGGGTGATATGGTCTCTGGTCTTACCAGACTTCCTGTCTCTGATCCCCACCTTCTCAGGTTTGGGTGAAGCACCAGCAGGGAAAGTGCTTACCTCCATAGTCAGTGGAGACTCCAACAATCAGCTAAGTGTCTTGTCTTACCAAGAGAAACAGAGCATCTCATCCTGAGCCACACCATTCATTACCCCTCAGGTCGGACACCCCAGATTCTTTACGTATTTATTTAGGAAGAAGAAGATTACAAGATATTATCCCCAGAAACTAGAAGAGGAATTGACCTCTAAGGAAATCAAATAAACCCCACACAACTAGGACAAAGCAGTTATGAAGACAGGAGGTTGCTGTGAGGTGGTGGAGTTGCTCCTTTTGGGGTGGGCCATTGTGAGGGAGTGTGTTGTGAAATAAGGATGTAGACTCTGGGTCAAAGCTGAGTGATCTGTTACAAACAACATCTTGTGTCACTGAACTTTCACTTTTGAACCTCATTTCAAATGAGCCTGATTTACTGGGATGTGATGGAAATTATGTGGGAAATTACAGCTGAAGGGCTAGTCACATCCGTGGCATATAATATTGCCTCATAGGAGCCATTATCCACCTGTTTCACTTCAATGTTCCTATGGTAAGTGACATCGTTGTGGTTTTTCCTAGTAGGGAAAGGGCACCCACAGTCTTCTTCCCTCTTCTCCCTTCCCCTTTTATCTCACTCTTCCTCCAGGGATGCAGGGCCTGACTTTTTCTTTTACTTCAGAAAATAAGAGAAAGATAAAAAGGTTTGCCTTATTTCCCTATCATCCTCTGTCTACTGTGCACCAGTCTCAGCTCAGCCCAGGGAGATTGCTTTGCTATTTAGCTCTATTTTCCTATTCCATACATCTGCTGGTCTAGGACATACAGGTATTCTCAAGTGTATCCTGGGTTTGTGGTTTCCTTGTGTAAACTCTATCTCTAATTTCTGTCACCATACATCAAGCAACCAGGTGTTTAGTATGCCAGGTGACTCCTCTGGGAAGTGGAATGAATGTGATTCGTGGACATCTGGGGTTTTTTAAAAAATAGATCTAATTACTTAATTTTATGTCTTTGAATGTTTTGCCTGCATGTATGTATATATGTGCAGTACATGCATGCTTTGTCAGAAGAAAGTGTCATATCTCCTGTAAATTTTGATGTGGGTGCTGGAAAACCTGCTCCTCCATCAGAGCAACAATTGCTTTTAATCTCAGGGCCATCTCTTCAGGACCAATGTGTGAATTTTTACTAACTCTATTCCAGGATATAAGTTTTACCTCAAAGTTCTGAAACTCTCTTTCTATAGTCTCCAAAACAAACAAAAGCAATAAAGAAATAAAAATAAATGAGATCCTACAGGATGAAGAAGAAAAGCTAGCCAATTTTAAACATTAAAATTAAGTGTAGTATATGAAATGCCAAATGAAAAGACAAATAAGCTGGTGGATTAAAAATAAAGTCAGTCAACTACATATTTTTGTTTCTGAGAGACAAATCTAAACATAAAAATACAAATATGCTAAGAAATAAAAGGACAGAGGGCAAAAAACTTTCAAGATAAGCACAAACTAAAGTAATTCATAACCAGTAGCTTGTACTATGGAAGATACTTAAAAGAATTCTACACAGAAGTGAGGAAGAAAGACAGTGGCAAACATTAAAGGGCTGGAAAGAAGTATGATGAGAAGAATGACTGAAAACAAAAATGAATTAGGAAAGAACCAAACATGTTCTATTTAGTAACCCATGGCACTCCTTTACTGAACAAGGGAGCAAACAAACAAACAAATCTACAAACAGTGCTTGTCTCAACCAGGAAAATAATCCAACAACATTTTAGGAATCATAATGCTCAATGGCAATCCTAACTGTAAATGATCTTAAATATCTTCCAGTTTAAAAAATGCAGACTAGCTAAATTGATTAAAAACTGGAGCCAACTGGTTTTTGTCTTCAGGAAACACACCTCACTAGCAAAGACCCACATAGACTGAAAGTAAAAGGACGGAAAATTATATAAGCACGTGGATGCAGAAAGCACCTGGGATAAATACATTTACACTAAAGTAGTGAATGGAATGAAGAAGCACTGGATATTAAGAAAAGAAACAGTTGCCATGAAGATATAATGACAGGAATATGTACCTCAGAGCTGATGCTCCTGATTACATAAAACTAACTCTACCAGGCATAATGTGCTGGATAAGTTGGGACACAACAATAATGAGTGATGCCAGCATTCCTCTCTCTTTGAAAAATGGGTTATCCAGACACAGAAAATGAAGGGGCTTCAGTGACACATGCAGCAAAGCCACATTGCACATAGAGTTCTACCACCTATAATGTCAAATATTTCAGAAACAAGTGATGTCTTTAACTTCTGGAGAATAATGCTATTTTCAAAATGGTGCCTCCTCTGAGCCTGTGACTCACCCACTCCAGAAAAGTGGTTCCTGTATTCATCTCACAAACTAACTACTTCTTCAAGTGACAAGATCTAATTTTGGAACAACTCAAAGTAGGACACCAGATTAAAGGAGAAAAATCATATACCATTAAAACAGAAGAGTGAACATGTATTCATGGTTTTAGATGTTTTTAGCCAATTAGGACAAGTATGCTCCAATGGATCTCTCTAAACATAAAATAAATCCTATTAATTGTAGGACATTGAAAGTTTTCCATTGAAACTCAAAACAAGATAAAAATATTTTTGTAACTACATCTGATCTTTGAGAAATGAAAGTCTTAGCCAGGGAGAAAGGAGTTGATAAAAAATAAACAAAATATATGCTATTAAGGGGAGAATAGTATAGGTGAGAATATTGAAGACCACCACACACATAAGGTCAAATTAGAGTCCATCCTTTACCTTTGGTGGATAACCAACAGTGGGATAGTGCCTCAGGCTCATGGTGCCAAAGCTTAGGAGTACAACATTTTTAAAGCTAAAACCCACATTTACATCCATCTTAGGGGAAGGTCACAGTTACTGTCACATTTGTTTTGGCAAGGCATAACAGTTATTTCAGACACAACATGACAATTAATTGTGTCTTATATCTTTTTCATTTATTTTAGCTTATCTTTTGTTTTGTATAACATTATTTTGGCGAATACATCTGGGCTATGATCAGGATCTTGGAATGCCAAATGTGCTTCTATGGCAGACATGGCTGTTGGGGGCATAGAGAGCTGAAAAGTTTCAAAGCAGACACAGAATGGAGTCAGGACCAGTCACTTCAGAGTGATAGTATATGTAAAACTTTAAAGAAAAACATCAAAGGTGCACTAATTAGGATGAGTAACTGTTCCAGCAATGTTTCTGGATTCAAAGTTGAAATCATTGTATCAGTGATTATATTTCAGTATACCAGCAAGAAACTGTAAAAAGGCAGAAATTCCATTTAGAATAACATAACATTTTAGCCTTCTGTATGAGTTAATTTCCTTATTGTTGTGAAAAATACTTGACAAATACACCTTCAGGAAGGATTAATTTTTTTCCTGTAGTTTTAAGAGGGATACAGTCTACCATGGTCAGGAAGGCTTGATGGCAGAAGCATAAATGGCTGGTCACATTGCTTCCATTGTCAGGGAGCAGAAGGAGATGGACACTGCTCATCAGCTCCCTGTCTCCTTTCCACTTAGTCCAGGACCTATTCAGGCTGGATCTTCCTTCCCCAGTTTAAATCTTTCTGAATCACTTTCATGAATATCCAGGGATCTGTTTCCATGGTGATTTTAAATCTAGTCAAATTGATGAGATTAACTGTCATTCCTCCTGACCACAGATGAGCAAAACTACACAAAAAGTTCTGCAACTACAAAAGTCTCTGGGAAGAGACTGATGAACCAAAATACTGAGAAGGCAGATGACTTGTGGGTTGGAAACCTAGTTATCAGAAATATACAGATTCTCCCTGCATTTGTCTAAGCCACAGATACAAGTTAGTAAGAAATACTGGAATTATGTTTGTATGTGTTTAATTGCTCCTAAAAGATAATAAGTACAGTAGCCAAAACCAGTTAGGATTTGGATGAAATATAGAAGGATTCATTGAACCAGAGCTCGAAGCTCATTCAAGAGAAAGAAAGTAAGTGTGGGCCTTTCCAAAGATGGGCAGAAATTCAAAGGCTCAGGCTAACCCCATTAGGAAGAATCCTCTTGGTATGGTTTGACTGTGAAATGCCCCCGAGGGCTAATTAATGTGTTGGAGACTTAGTCCCTCCTCCCCTCTAGCTGGTGGATCTATGTTGGGAAGCAGTAGAAACTTTAAGAGGTGGGGCTAATCTTGAAGAAGTAAGTTACTGCAGTGTTTTTGTAAATATTTTTTATTTTTGGAATTATAATGTAATTAAAACATTTTCCCTTTCCCTTTTCTCCTTCTGACACTTCCTATGTACCCCCTTGCTATCTCTCAAATTATGGCCTCTTTTTCTGTAGTTGTTCACACACACACACACACACACACACACACACACACTTCTAAATATAAGCTACTCAGTCCATATAATATTACTTGTATGTATATGATTTCAGGGCTGACCATTTGGTATTGGATAAGCAATTAGTGTGCTCTTCCCTAAAGAAGACTACTTCTCCTGCTCACATCATTCCTTAGTTGCTTATAGTTCTTGTGTAGGGTTGAGGTTATGTGAGCTTTCCCCCTTCCATGTTACATGTCTATCAATGTTGTCGCTGTGCAGGTTGTGTTTAGGCAGCCTTGGTAATAAGACTTCATGGATGTAACTCCACTGACATTTCTAGGAGACACAATCTCACATCAAACTTCCTGCTCTTCTGGCTTTTACAATCTCACCCTGCCTCCCCTTCTTCTGCAATGATCCCTGAACCTTAGGTGCAAGAATTGTGCTGTAGAGATATCAACTGGGACTGGGTAATGCACAATCTTTTGTTCTTTGCATTTTGATCAGTTGTGGTTTTCTGTAATGGTCTCCATCTGTTGCAAATAGAAATTTTCTTGATGAGGACTGAGAACTACACTTACTTGTGGGTATGAGGATAAATATTTAGACTGTAGTTAGGGATTATGGTAGTTTGGTAAAGTGGCATTTATAGCTTTTCCTCCAAGATCCAAGCTTCCTCTAGCCCCAGGTAGTTGGCTAGGTTTCCAGTAACATGCATGGTTTCCCTTTTGTTGAGCAGGCCTTATGTCCAATTAGAGAGCTGTTGGTTACTGCTGCTATTGCACTTTTAGAGTTATTGTGCCATTCTGGTCAATGTCATGGTTCATAGATACCATTGGTAGGTAGGACTACTGGTTGCTTCTGTCCCTTGAAGCTCATATGGTGCCTTCTGGTTACCAACCATGAAAATTTGTCCTGAGGAAGGAAGCATTCAGGTTAGATCCTGCTCAGGTCTTCTGGTGCCTGTATCGGAAATTCATGGTGTCTTTGGCAATGGGGACACACTTTCCACTTCTTGGGAGGAAACCATGGGCTACCTCAACTACCTACAATGTTTTGGGAGTCTCTTTGACAACCCTGACAAGCCCTTGGATGACTGAGGGGGAAGCATGGTACTAAGAGAACTTTTTTTTTAGATGGGGTATGGCTTTGCCCACTGCCCTGCAGATCAGAGTTAAATGGGGTTCATTGCTGGTAGTGTTTCCTGATTGTGATCTATGTTGGTATTTGTCCTTTCACACTCTGGGAGATTTCAAATTTGCCTTTGACTGTTTCTTTGAGGAGCTCATTGTCCATCATATTTATCTATATTAACTAAAGAGAAAATTGGAACCGCCCTCATATGTCCTAGTCTGTAGTTATGTAGGAAGTGCCATGAACTCTATGTATTGGCCCAGGCCTTGTCATTATGTATGACATGACAGAAACCTCAGTCCTATGCAGTTTTTATTTGTAAGTCTCCATCATGATGGGCTCTGGCTTTGACTCTAAGGACAATTTCAGCATACAGATTAAAGCTTCCTTAGGCACTAGCTGGCCCTGGGGGTTTGTGGAGAGGACAAAGCTGTAGGACTTCCAGGAAAGTGACCCTGTCTTTGGGTACACAGCATAAGATAGATGTTCTTGAGTCAGGCTTGGTGCTCCTGAGATCTCCATTCTGTAGTGTCAATAAATATGTTACAAGGGATATGGGTATGGCTCTAGGAGTAAAAGGTATTAACTAAACTGGAGTTTATAAGCAGGAGAAGGTATAGCTCAGGAGTAGAGCATTTGGCATTTGACTGCAGAGCAAGAGGTCTCTAGTTCAAATCCAGGTTTCCCCTACTCACTCTTATATTTGCTTCTGTGTGTGTCAGGGGTGGGCATCCACTTTGTGTTTTGAGACACATTCTCTCACTGCACCTGAGTTTACTGGTTGGCTGTACTGATAGCTCCTCTTCCTCCTTCCTTGCACCATCACTAGGCTAGGTGGCCAGCAAGCTTCCCCCAATCCTCCTAGCTTCTTTCTCTCTCATCTTTGTCCTCCTTTGCCTGTCTCCTAGCACTGGAATTATAGGCCCACTATACCTTTCCATTTTGTTATTGTTGTTGTTGTTGTTTTGGTTTTTGCATGGAGCTAGAGATTTGAGCTCAGATGTTAGTGCTCAAAGGGCAGGTGCTGTCTGCACAGCCCCACATTAGTTCTAACCACTGAAGTAGATGCTGGAATTTCAAGTTCTTCTTTTTTAGTGGATACTAGGAAACATTTTGTTTTTCCAGACATGGCACATGGTAAGGCTTTATTGGAATGGTTTTGAACCCCAAATATACATTAGGAGCAAAAATCTATAAAAGTTTCCTTTCCCAAGCCTCATTTAGACCAAATAAATCAGAATATCTTGGGTAGGGCCCACACACCATAAAGGCATCCCAGTGGTCTGTGGACCACAGAGATGAGAAGCATCACTGCGGAGCTTCCCAGGAGCCTACATCAGCCCATGTCACCCAACACCTGTGTTCTTAACCTCTGCTTAGGTTAGGAACACCTGTACATGCTTGTACATACAACACGTATAACCAGACTGCACTGGCATCTTCCAGGGACAACTGCTTTCTCAGCACTCTTAATTTTTCTTGATTCTTCTTGTCTGACTACTAATTCTCTCTGGGAAGAGGTGGATTTGGTCTTCTGATACTCAATTTGAAGTGGTCTGGATTCTCTCTTCCTGTTAGTTTTTTTCAAAATGTAAAAGGTCTTATTTTGTGCTGTATACTGTTTTGTTCTTTAATGTTTTTCTTGACTTTAGTTATTTTTTTCTTTAAGCAACTGTATTAGTTATTCCCATTTGGAATACCCTGCAGCTGTCCATGTCAGAGCTTATGTGACTTCCACTCCACTGCTGAATGGATGGTGCGTAAGTGCATATCTGCATTGCACTTTTAGAAAACAACAACACAATGTACTTTAGCCAAACTCAAATGAATAAACATATGTGTGTTCATTTGCATATACCCATTCCTTACAGAACACAAACACATGTATATATGTATAAAATATAGGTATTTTATTTTAAGTATAGGAACATTTGATTGTGTGTATGTATGTGCATCATCACATGTGTGTCTGGTGCCCAGGTTGGTCAGAAGAGTGTATCAGATCCCCTGTAACTGGACTTAAAGACAGTTGAGAGCCACCATGTGGAACTCAACCTGTTTTCCATTGCAAGAGCAGCAAGTGCTTTTAAACAGATGAGCCGTCTCTCCAGCCCCAGAAATCAGCATGAACTTAGGCATGGTGATGAATTACTTAAATCCCAGCACTTGGAAAGTAGAGACAGACAGATCTCTATGGATTTGAGGCTAGCCTGGTCTACATAGTGAGGTCCAGGCAAGCCAGGGATACAGAAATAGAGCTTTATAAACGAATAAACAAATAAATGTGGTTGTATATTCTAGAGCTAATTTAAGGCAGTGTGGACCAGTGAGCACAGCTAGGTGGATGTAGTGTTGTGGCGATCTGATGATTCCTTGAAGCTTGGTAACAGGTTTTAGATCAATGACCTTTGTGCCTCATGCTTTCCTCTTATAACTATAGCTCTTGTTTGTGTTAGAGAAAATTAAAACTATGTAGTTATGAATTTGAGTCATGTACTGTTTTGTGACCCATCAGCCAGCACATGGAGTCATTGCTTTCCTTAGAGCAATGGATTTCCAGAGGGTAGATGTTCAAATGCATAGGAGGTAGGGTTAAAGATATGTGTACATACACTCATAAGTATGCATTCCTATATACAGTATATATTTTATGAGAGTATATAGGGTGCTGGGAATGAAAACCAGGGCCTTGTGATTGTGGGCCAAGTGTTCTACCACTGAGCTACACCCACTTCAAGAAAATACATTTCTAACATTTTTAATGTTAACATGTTTTATGTTAGACACATTTTTAATGTTAGAAGCTCTACACTTGAATGAAGCCTTAGTTATCAGTGGCTTTATGATACAAAGTTAAAAACAAACATGGGAAATATATGTCCTAGTTTTCTCTCTGTTGCTGTGATAAAATGCTCTGACTAAAAGCAACTGGGGATGGAGAGGTATTGAGCCTACAAGTCATAGAAGAACTCAAACAGGAACTGAAATAGAAGCTATGGAGGAACACTGCATACTGGCTCGCTCTCTAGCTCCTGCTCAGCTAGCTTTCCAGTACAGCCCAGAACTTTCTACCTAGGGATAGGTACCCCCTCAACAATTGGATTGGCCTTCCAATATCAATTAGCAATGAAGAAAATTCCCCACAGGCTAATCTGATTGAGGCACTCCCCAGTTGAAATTACCTCAGATAACTCTAAGCTGTGTCAAGTTGATAACTGAAGCTAGGAGACTTCACACTTTGGCAACCTGGTACATAAACACATCACCTTTCATTTATCTCCAAAATCTCATATTAATATCATATGAAATACAGTACAACTTTAAGAGTCCCAGAGTCTTTAAAAAATCCAATACTTTAAAAGTTTGATGTATCTATAGTTATTACAAGTCATTAGAAGTTGGCTTAATACTATATCTATTTAGCAGTATAATAGTAGTTAAGTTCTCCCTTAAGCCAATGACCTGTCTAGCTAATGATGGTTGGCCAGTAATGGCACCAGTTACAGGTTTCGTCTTGTGGAGTGGAACTTACATCTGAGGAGAAAGTGGTTGATTTCTCATGACATGATGCCACTAGTGCACCAGTGGGCATGCCTTGTCAGGCTGTTATGATAGTAGTTCACACTGTTCACTGATGGGTAACACTGATGATAACTTTCTTCTTCCAGCAGCCTGTAGAGGACCTTCTAGCATCCAATAGGAATGAAGCTTCCAGGTGAATATCAGGTTGGTTTCTCCATGTTCTGTAACTAAGTGTATGGTGTCTACAATAGGATTTTTACCATCAAGTTCTAGAGGTTGCCCATAGCATTGATAAAGACTTGTAATGGAATCCTAAAACAATTAGATAGCTTCCTGCATCAGTTAGCAATCAAGAAAATGCCTGCAGACATTCCCAAATGCCAACTTGACTGATGCACTTGAGACTCCCCAAGGTAACTTTGTTATGGGCCGAGTTGACAGCTGTTGCTTCCTAGAAGTGGGTTAAGATAGATTCAAGTTTGTTTGATGTGAGTAGCTTTCTGGTAATTTAGTTCTCATTAAGAATAAGGCAGTTCACAGATAATGTTGCCTTGTATTTGTTAAACTGCCATCACTTTGGAGAAATATACGTTTCTTAGAGGTTAGGTTTCTAGCTTTCAAGACTTTACATTAAATATTTATGTTTTATAAGAAGTTACAGTATGTAAGACTCTGGGGAGTCTTAACTTACTTGAGACCCCTGAGTGAACACATGGAGTCAGGGATTGATGCAAAATGCAAGAGGAATTTATTGATCCAAAGCTCTGGGGCCCACTGCACTGTGAGGAGAGGTGACCCCGTAGGCTTTCACACAAGCATTTTTGTACTTTTCAGAGGGCAGAGTACAGAAACAGCAACTTGGCACATTTTCATTGGATAGCACTCTTGGGACATCTAGCAGATCCAGGATTTCTTGTTTGTTTCCTCTGGTGTGAGCAGTCCTCTCTCTTAGCATATAGCTCTGTGGTCGTGGGATGTGGCAAAGGCATACCTACTATCCGTGTAGATGTTGATTTTCTTGCAGGCTCCAAGTTCTAAGGCTTTGGTGGGGGCAGTTAGCTCCACTTCCTGTGTCGATGTGTCAGGGGGTAGAGGTTCCGCCCAGATGACATTTGTGCCATCCACCACAGCAGCACCTGCTTGTCTCTGACCTTCATGGAGAAAACTGCTCCTGTCTGTAAACCGGGTAGCCTCGGCTTTTGGTGCGGGTCAGTAGGAGAGGTCTCTCCTTTTGGGCCAGCTAGTGTGGACCGTCAGGCAGGAAATGTATTTGGGTCATCATTTTAGAGAGTATGTCTCACCCTAACAGAGGGTAGGGACAGTCTGGGGTGACCTTAAATGAATGGGATACCTGGCCCATCCCTAGGTCCACTGTTCTTTGGGTAGTCCATGAATACATTTTGGTGCCAATGGCTTCTTGGACCCAAGATCTTTTTTGAAAATGGGGCCATCAGCTTGGAGGATGGAGTGTTGAGCCCCTATGTTCACCAAGAACTGAGTGGGTTTCTCCTCCACTCTCAGAGTTACCCTGGGTTCGGGAGGGGGGTCATACCCCATCTCTCCTAATCACCGTCTTCACCCACAGCTAACACCTTTTGCCTCTTGGGGGCACTTTTCCCAAGGCCTGGGATTTCTTGCCCCCAGCTTCCATTTATTAGGACACTCTCAGGCCCAATGGCCTCAGTCAATTGTGAGACTGAAGGCAGGTATTTTTTTTTTCAATTTGCTTTTATACCATTTTAATTACATGCAAGCAGTAAGCTCAGTTCTAGGTTGAAAAACACAAATAGCCAAGGAATGAGCAAGGCAATAAACAAAAGTCCTCGATCATTCCTGTGATCACTGTTTCTGAGGGCTTGTCAGGATGACTGAAATATCTGAGCCTACTTCCTTGTCCAAGCCCAAAATCAGATTCTCGCCTGAAGCCTACTTCTTCTGTTCCACCCTAAAATTGAGATTCCTGCCTGAGCTTACTTCCTTGTCCTTGGCTTAATGTCAGGACTTCCTGTAGATTCCTTCCCTGTCACCTTTGTTCCTTTTTCTCTTTCTCTGCTCCTTCTCCTCCCCTGTCTCCCTGTTATGGTAGACTTTCTCAGCAACCTGCACTAACTCTCTTAACAGCCTACCCTGTCTTTCTAGCCTCTGAAGGTTTTTCCTATTATCTCTACTAGCCTGGTCTATAAAAGCTATTGTCACAGTAGCTTTGTCCTCCTTACTGCTGAGGTCATAGGTTGTATATTGGCGGAATGCCTCTATGACCCGCTAGGGTGACTCATACTTTGCTTATACTTTGGTCAGATTTATGGGTCGTCAAGTCCCCCCCCCCCCCCCCAAGACCTGCCAATGGAGTCTGGTGATGAACTGACTTTAAGGTGTCCCTTACTTTCTGCCATCATCAGGGAAAGCCTGCTGTTGATGACAGCCTGATCAATCGATGGTGTCTGAGGGGGCATTCTTTCCAACCTCCTGTATTATTGCTCATTCCTTGGTCGTGAAGAACACTCTCCTAGGTGGGCTGACAAGTAAACAAGACAGTCTCAAAGAAATCAATTGGCCCCCTGGGAAAGGGAGATGGGATCTCCTGCTCTTCCCTCCAGTAAAAGGGGGTAGGGCCATAGGAGCCAGGGTAAGGGGATATAGAGGAGGAGGGTCTTGGAGTTGAAAGATCTTGGAGGATCGATTTCTTCTCAGGCCTGGATCTCTCTTCCCGGGTTGCTGCTGCTCCTCCTCCTCCTCCTCCTCCTCCTCCTCCTCCTCCTCCTCCTCTTCTTCTTCTTCTTCCTCCTCTTCTTCTTCCTCCTCCTCCTCCTTCTTCCTCTTCTCTGATGGCCAGCACCTGTGAGGCGAGTCTTGGGGAAAGAAAGGCCTTTACCTATGAGGGGGAGGGGCCCCTTTACTAGATTTTCTCCCTCCTTGTCTGTCTCTGTCCCCACTCTAAAATTCTCAGCCTGCCTTTCTTTTCTACTACCAAATCACAGGCTCTAGCCTTATCTTTCACCTACCCTCACCTGCCTACAGACAGCAATGTACATTTCCTCCTTTTTGTCCAATTAAAAGGCTCTTTTCTCTCAGATATAAATTGAGCACAACTATTAACATTCTGTAATTTATAAAGTATAAGATACACCTAGCACCCAGTCCATCATTTTTGTTGACTAAATAAGGCACTCTGCCATCTGTATATCCTAACTTAAGAAGTCTTATAGTTCCACACCTGTTATGTCCTGGTTTAGCTAGTATACTATCTGAAAACAATCCTCTCAAGTCTATATAATCGTTCTCAATACTAAACAGCTTGGGTTGGCTATGAGACTATAATCAGTCTTCAATCCCATCAGAATTCTGAGAGTGACATAAAATTTACCTGGGAATATAGGAATCCTAACACAGCTTCCAGAACTGAAACAAAATGTAGAGACGGCTGTCTACCTATACAGTCCCCTGTTTTCCAACACGTTGGAGCATCAAACTGTGGCTTTTTGGCACAGGGTCACCTGACAGACCTTTGGCATGCAGAATTATGAAGGATTGATTTACCCTGTCTTTGCAAAGATAATCAGTCAACTATCAGTCAAGTATCCTTTTTTTCTGGACAGTAATTTGTCTCTAGATAAGTAAGCAATTTCTACACAGTGGCTACCTTGCCACAATGTACAACCTCACCTGGAGGTATAGATGCTCAGTTTCTTCTTTGAATCCAAGAATGAGGTGCTGTTAGGAGCAGATACGTCTCAACAACAAATGATTAAATAACATTAAATGTCATATTCTGTGGATTTCTGACATTATTGAAAACTCTCTATCTATGAACAGTGATCTACACTGTTGTCCTTTAACTATTGCAAGCTGTTTTTAATTAAAATATCTTGAAAACACCCTAACAATTAACTCAGAGCTATGAATTTGCTATCTGGTCCTTAGCTCATATGCTTAATAATCTAAAATCAGTTTGTAAAGGCAGTCTCTTTATGAGCCAATTTTAATAATAACCAATAATAAGTCTTTATTTGTGCCATGTGAAGGATGGCACAAAGAATGTTTACCTTTTTGATTCTCTTGAATTTAGTTCTTTAGGAAGCCTCTCTCTATCAAATCTGATCTATATAACTCTGGAAGATGTGTAGAGTCTAATCACCTTTTCTAAAACCACAAAGACAAAGCCTTTCTCCCAAATCAGCATGTCCTTTAGCCAATAACTAGGAAAACGTTTAGCTTGACCTCTCTCCCAGAAGAATAATAAAACAATCACAAAACTCAAAATCACACCCATTTTGATAATTAAAACAATTCAAAACAAATGAAGTAAACTACACAAAAACTGTATGAACCTATTCTTAGGCTTTTTCTAATCTGTCATGCCAGCATATTAACCTAAAATTCCCATGGAGCCCACATTTAAAGAATATGAGATACTTACAGGACTTTATTATACCATCTTTAAAGTAAATAAATGACACTTGCCTATAGGAAACAAGCAGTTTCAACCTATTTGCTCTCTGCCTGGAGCCAATGTATTTTTCCCTGTACTAATTCCGAACTGTGGGCAGAATTCCACACGTGACATGGGCAAAATCTGTATTTTATCTATCTTTAAAATCAAATAAACCAAACTTTAGAATTCTGTCCTATGATTACCTGCTTGTAGGAAGCAGGCAGCTTTTACTGTCTGGTTTTTTGCCTCAGAGCAATCATCTTGTCTCTGTTCACAGCAGGGGACACAGAGCCAGCTAGCTGAGTCTGCCCCTGTGTCTCTTTGTTTAAGGTTCAATGCTTGTGCCACCACATGGCTCCTCCTCTCGCTGAGAAACCACCTCTCCCCTCCTTTGTTTTCTTCTCTTTCCCTAACTTTCCCATGTTTAACTGGATAAATTCAGCCTGTCCGATGTCAAAAAAACAAAAACAAACAAAAAAACAAAATACCATCAGTCAGTCTGAGTCTTAGAACACTGAACACAAAACAATCAGAACAGAAAACAATTAACACAGAGACAGCTAACCCCAGCTCGCCCCTGCATCAGGAGGCGGGTGCAAACAACCAACACATAGTTGATCCCTGCTATGGATGCAGAACAGACTTTCGCAGCCAGCTCCAGCTGCGCTAGTTTAAGGCCCTGCCGAATGCATCTGGCAGAAGCCAGATACTCGGGCAAACTGAGAGGGTCCAAGGTGACCCTTGGTCCCTTCGTGGCTGTTCATAGATGTTCAGGTACATCTACTCGCCACGAACACCACCAGACAGGCGGCACAGAAGTGCCCAGAAACCCAAACCAGGTGGCCTTGCCGCATCAGCAAAAGCCAGATCACAGAGCTTGCAAGCAAGACATTTAAACATTCTTACGGACACAAACAAAGACAAACATTGAGACGACCGTGGTTATCTGCTCGAGCCATTCCTCCAATCTGCTGATCTCCAGTGCGTCCCCACAGAGGGTTGATTCCCGGCCAATGCACCAAATGTAAGACTCTGGAGAGTCTTAACTTACCCGAGACCCCGGAGTGAACACATGGAGTTGGGGACTGATGCAAAATGCAAGAGGAATTTATTGATCCAGAGCTCTGAGGCCCACCTGCACCATGAGGAGAGGCGAGGTAGGCTTTCTCACAAGCATTTTTATACTTTTCAGAGGGCAGAGTACAGAAACAGCAGCTCGGCACATTTTCATCGGATAGCACTCTTAACCTTTCAACTCTTTGGTTCGGGCCTGTGAGAAGGTTATCCTGGTCCTGCAGCAGACATTCCAGGAAGGGGGTAGGGCATTGGAGCCGGGACATTCTCAAGTACTATTTTGATTAGTCTGAATGTTTTCATTGAAATAAATCTCGCCTGTGACAAAAAAAAAAAAAACCCAAAAAGACAAAAAAAAAAAACCAAAACCATATGAGATCGTATAAATAAGGCCTCTGAGGGCCAGTGAAAGGCCAGGTCTATATGGAGGAAAAAGACCAAAAGATGCTATTTTCTGTGTGGCAAAAGTTTTATGATATTAGAACTTTCTGAAACAAGTTTCAGTTCAGTGGGTATGGATTCCAAGTGTGATTTTGCAATATGACTCAAATGGTATTTATTAGCTGGTTCCAGAGTGACGGGGGCATACCTCACAGGTAGAACATTGACTACAAGACAAAAGGTCCATAGGTCAGCTCCAGGCACCCTCTGAGGAACTTTAGTACTGGTGTCCTGCTGTAAATTCCAAGTGTACCCTCAACTAGATTCATTGTGTCTTCCAGGTTGAGGGGTGTAGAAGTATTCTAGGGGGTCTCTCAGTGCCTCTTTTGCTCTCAAATAACTCTAGGCAGTTTCTACACTCACTTAGCTCATATAACTCAAATAAAAGACACAGAGACCTGGTATTTTTTATTAACAAGCTTATGGCACTCTGCTGGCTATCAATACCCAGATAAATGCCCTGTTACTTGCCATCTCAGTCTTGCTTTGTCTCACTCTGCTCCATGTGTGTCCTCATGGCTGCTCTCATCAGGACCTCATGGTGAGTCCTCTTGGTGGTTCCACATGGTATCTCCACATATTATCTTTCTGCTCCTCTCTCTAACCAGGACTCTCTCACTGGGATCCAATGTTCCACATCTACTGTCCTCTTCTGCCCAATTATAGGCTGATCACCTCTTTATTAATCAATTAGAGATGATGGAAAACAATTTTTACATAACATTGAGACTTGAGATGCTTGACCTTACCATTGCCTGTACTGTAACCAGATATCTGGGCACAAAAATTAACATCTGAATGTACAATACATAAGACCAACCCCCAACAGAGGGACTCTTACAGAGAGCAGTGGGAGGAAAACAGGCAGATTAGGCAGGCAGGAGTCTAGTCTATCTTCCTAACTGGGGCAGTGGAATGTTTCAGAACAAGAAATACGGTTTTAGAACATGATCATGTTTTTTATTTCATTTTGTTGGTTGGTTTGTTTGTTTGTTTGAGTAAGGGTTCACTATGTAGCTATAGCTGTCCTGGAACCCACTATGTAGACCATTTTGTAGAAATCATAGAGATACACTTGCCTCTGCCACCCATGTGCTGGGATTAAAGACAAGTACCACAATGTCTGGCCAAGATCATGTTCTAAGCATAGTGTGAACTAAGGCAGGCTTTCTCATCTAGTCTTCGAGTATACAACATGGAAGTACAGACTAAAAATGAAAGTTGTTAAATGTGTGTGAATTCCAGAATGGTCTGGAGGTGTGATGACGTGTGCTTATTTCCTGATCCCATCTCTAGACATTCTGAATTGTTAGGTCTGAGGCGGGGCTTGAAAAGTTGAACGCTATACAAAGGCACCCTTTCTTCCCCCCTCCTCCCACAGCAATGTGTTAAGGGGGTTTAACTGAGGTGGGGAGACTAATCTTGAACGTGGGCCACACCATAGTAAACTGAGTATCAGTATGCATCTTGCTCTGCTTCCTGTTTGAGGAGATAATATGACCAGCTTCCTCATGTTTCCTCTGTCTTGTCTTCCCCAGCATGATGTACTGTGTCCTCCTAGACTGTGAGCCAGAACAAAACCTTTCTTCTTTAGCTTGCCTCTGTCAGGTAGTTTGTCATAGTGAAGTAAAAGTAACTAATACAGGGAGAGAATTTAAAGAGTACAGGAAGATGAGGCCTAAAAACAGGGATGTTACCTGAGTCTCTTCCTGAAAGCCATGGCTGAAGCCTGCCAGCATCCACTGATGTCATTGCTTGGGAGTTCAGCTACTCAGACTTTAACACAGGGCTTCTGTAACCTTACTGTGGCTTCAGAAATATTAACAATGTTCCTGCTCTCAGAGCTCTTCAATTGGTGAGTGTCCTATGCACACATGTGCCACACCACTCACCTGTGTTCGCTCATCATTTCAACATAGTCATTTCTGCCTTTCTTTTTTTCTTTGGTGTATGTGTTTGTGTGTGCGTGCAGAGGACAGAGGGAAACATCAGGTTTTTTTTCCCTCAGGTTCCTTCCACTTTGCATGTGCACACCACACAGACACACACAGAGAGAGAGAGAGAGAGAGAGAGAGAGAGAGAGAGAGAGAGAGAGA
>JADRCH010000110.1:5038017-5053537 GCA_019843965.1 Rhynchomys soricoides
AGAGAGAGAGAGAGAGAGAGAGAGAGAGAGAGAGAGAGAGAGAGAGAGAGAGAGACTCAAGACTGGAAATACAGAAAAGAGAGAGAATTCCACACAGGAGAGAGGGAGAAACAAAGAATGCCCTGGTGAGAATGAAGGAGCCTGGGTTCTACTGAAAAAGAAAAATGTCCAGTATCTGATGACCCACATGTGGAAAATTATTGAGAGACAATTTAGAGAGAAATCAAAGTTTGTTTTAAAAGTATAGACATTTAAAGAAAATAAAGCAGCTGGGCAGTTATGGTATATACCTTTAATCCCAGCACTCGGGAGGCAGAGGTAATTGGATCTTTGGGGCTTCAAGGCCAGCTTGCTCCGCAGAACAAGTTCCAGGACAGCCAGGACTACATAGAGAAACCATGTCTTGACCAAAAACCAAACCAAACCAAAACAAAGCAAAATGAAAGAAAGAAATATCGTTACTACCCCCAAGAAAAGCAAACAGTTCAACACAAATTCTTAGATCTACCTAAGCATGACATTCATGCTCACTATTACACATTCACCAAAATAGCACAAAGGATTGAAAGTGACATGCTTCTCTGCAAAAGGATGCTAATGATTTCTAAACTTGATTACTTTCAGTTTATACTCCCTTAATCCCACAGTACAAGAGGAAACAACCAGAACAATGGAAAGCAGGGCCTGTGCATGACAGGAAGACTATACAAAGAATTGCAGGGTTTTATGAGAAGCCTCAAAATCATGTTTAACTCTGAAAAATAATTGTAGATGATACTTTGATATAAGAAAAAATACATGCAACAGTGGACACATTCATGTAGTGAGATAAAGGTCACAGTAGGGCTGTCTCCATAGAGGCTCTTTGTGGTCCTCATTCCATGTTGTCCTCATGATGGTTCTCAGAACTCCTTCATTGTCCAATCAGGACCTGGGAAGTCCACAACCTTCTCCTGCTCACACCCTTAGGATCTAATCACAGATTAGAAAGTTAGGCACAGGACCTTCCCCTGAGGCTTTGTAGTATATAACATAAAGTGTGTCATGTAAATCCTAGAGTCCCTGTAGTACTGTGTGTGTGTGTATGTGTGTGTTTTGCTCCCACAACCTGAAGGAAGGGGGAAGGATTTGACCAGAGTAGAGCTGGGGACTAGACAAGGAGCTGTCTAGGTTGCGTTTGCAGAAGAATCCGTGCTGGTCTTACCAACTCTCTAGAAATAAGTATAAACTTCCAGTATATTGTAGAAATGTTATGTATGTGAATATAAAAGTTAAGTATTAGACCCCTATCACAGAGCAGAGGGCATAACACAGGGGGTAGAGCATCTGGCCACAGGGCATGTGGCTTCTAACCAGTAAGGTTCTGGTTTAAGTCTAGGTGCTTACTGCTAAGAGGGAGTTGTTCCCCTCATAGAAGCTGTTGTTCATGCTCATTTCTGCTTTTCTTTCTTTTATCCAATTCTTCTGGACCTTTTGAAGGCAGAGCAGATAGCTTCAGAAAGAATCACACCCCAGGAACGAGCCAACAGAGGGCTCACTGTGAAGTCCATCCAAGTCACAGTCACTCTACTATGACTTAGATAGTGTCCCAGGAAGTGACCCTGAGACTCACTCAATGCAGGAAATCCAGTCTGAAGAAGCCTAAAGGGTTGATGTGGTTTGAATAAGAATGCCTACCCCATAGGCTTATATATTTGGAAGCTTAGTCACCAGGGTATGGCACTATTTGAGAAGGATTGGGGGTTATGGCCTGATGGAGTAGGTGTGTCCTTATTGAAGGAAGCATATCACTGGGGGTAAGCTTTGGGGCTTAAAAAAGTCCATATCAGGCCCAATTACCCCCCTTGCCTGTTTGCTTGAGGATCAAGATGTAGCTGTCAGCTACTGCTCTAGCACCATGTGTGCTGCCATAGTAACCTACCATGATGGTAATGGAATAAGCCTCTAAACTGTAAGCAAGCCCCCAATTAAATACTTGCTTTTCAACAAGTTACCTTGATTGTGGATCATTGTAGGCTTAGATTTTTCAAAAGCTACTTTTAATAAGGGTTCTTAAATGCTTTAACCTCCCTTCTAGCCTGCCACCCACTAGAGGTAGTGGAAAGGAAAGGTTAATAGAGCAAAGAAAGATGTGGACCTATTATGGAATATTTCTTTGGAGTAAATCCAATCTGTGTTGTCAGGATTTAAGTAGTTCAGTTCACAGGAATCAGCAGTGGCAGCTTGATCCACTCACAAATATTCATGAATCAGCAATGACAGGTTGATCAAGAAGAAACTGTAAGGCTCTACCAATTGGCCCAAGTCAGTGGAAGCAGCAAGAAGCCTCCGGAACACCACCAGAAGTTTTTTGGTATGTTTCTCTCTGTGAAGTCATGACAAATGTTGATCAACAAAGAATGGTAAGGTGTACCAATACCACTCAGCATCATCAGCAAAGACCAGCATTAGCAAAGACCAACGATGCCAAACAAAGCAAGGCATGCCAATACCATCCAGCAGCATCCACTGTTCATTGAGCTATCTTTATATCCTTTCTAAACATCATTTGTTCTCTCAAGCATCTGCTCTAGGAAAACATCCCATGCCCTTTTTCCAGGCTACCTCCAGAAAAACACCACGAGTCTATTCTTAGCAAAACATCCTCTCTTAAGACAGTTTCCAGAAAAACATCACATGACACAAACATCACATGACACAACTGAGTCGCCAAAGAAACCAGAAATTTCTACTTGAGATCATGGGGTTTCTTCACAGCAATAGAACAATGACTAAGGCAGAGGTTGAGGAGCTAGCTTCTTCCTCAAGCAACCCTTCTCATCTCTCTAGGAATATCTGTCTCATCCCCCAGTTTGGGTACTCTGTCTTCTACTCTGCCTCCTGCCACTTCTATGACAATATAACTTCTAGATTGGTCTTCTATTTGAAAGTCTCTTTGAAGAATTAGAACAATGTCCATGCTTTCTCTCTGTGTTTAAATGGATGGCCAGGATGTGACAAACTCCTTGATTGTTCACTTATTATTTCAATATAATTGAATGAATGAATAGTGAACAGCAGAGTGAGCTCCCTTCTGAGTCCCTGGAGTTGTAAAGATGCAAACATTGAACCCAAATCTCTCAGCCACAGGAGGCTGCAGGTCCCAGGCTGGCTTTCTTTCTATTGTGTTCCCACTTACCTCTTCTTTAAGACTTTAGCTTTCCCTTCTTCCTACTCACCGCCAGCGATACCTGAAGTTGTGGCCTAGGAAATGTTTCTCATCATGTTGCTGACGTTCAGCCACCAAGCTGCGGAGACAATGGGGGGAAATGAAAAACAAAATGGCTACTGGGAGTAGAAGATAGTTTAATTGCTGTGGGAAACTGTTGTTTCTCAGAAAGTTAAGTAGAAAGCTGGGGAGATGGCTCAGTGATTAAGAGAAATGGATTCTCCACAGGACCTGAATTCAACTCCCATATGGTGGCTCACAACCACCTGTAACTCCAGTTCCTGGAGATCTTATACCTTCTTCTGGCTTCCACTGGTACCAGGCATATAATGTGCTCCATAGACTATCTATCTATCTATCTATCTATCTATCTATCTATCTAAATATCTTATCTGCAAGCAAAGCACCCATATATATAAAATAAACATAAAATAAAAACTTTAAATAGAATTATCATGTAATCCAGCAACCACATTCCCTAGTATATCTGTAAAAGAATGGAAAATAGGCACTCAAATGCTTGTTCATGAATGTTCGTAGGAGCAGTACTCACAATAGCTTACCCATGGAAGTAACCTAAATGTCCATCCATGGACATTGTTCTCATTCTTCAAAGAGACCAATCTAGGACTCATAAAACCTGAGAATGCCATGCTATAAAAACTACATAATATATACATACATATATACATACATACATACACTTACAATTATAGTACGACTCTTTTTAAACAAAACACTTGGAATGGAAATTCACATGGAGAAAAAACAGATTGGTAGTTTCCAGGACATTGCATGTTAGGGAATGGGAAGTGATTACACATGGTGCAGGTGTTCTAAAAAATTAAATCAAGTAGTAACTCTGATTGTAGCTGCTGTACCAGATGTAGTTTCATTACTTGAGCAAATTAACACATCTCCTGGTGCCTGGTATGCAGCTATTGATCTAGCAAATGCCTTCTTCTCAGTACCTGTGCGTAAGGCCCACCAGAAGCAATTTGCTTTCAAATGGCAAGGCCAGCAGTATACCTTTACAGTTCTGCCTCAAGGATATATTAACTCTCCTGCCCCGAGTCATAACTTAGTTCGAAGGGATCTTGATAGTTTGTCTCCTCTACAAAATATCACATTGGTGCACTATATTGATGACATTATGCTGATTGGACCAAGTGAGCAAGAAGTAGCAACCACTTTGGACTCATTGGTACTGCATATGCGTATCAGAGGATGGGAAATAAATCCAACCAAAATTCAAGAACCATCTACCTCAGTGAAATTCTTAGGAGTCCAGTGGTGTGGGTAATTCAGAGATATTCCTTTTAAGGTGAAAGATAAATTATTGTACCTGGCCCCTCCCACAACCAAGAAAGAAGCATAACTTTAGTGGATCTATTTGGATTCTGGAGACAGCACATTCTTCACTTGGGTGTGTTAGTCAAGCCCATTTACCAAGTGACTTGGAAAGCTGCAAGCTTTGTGTAGGGCCTGGAACAGGAGAAGGCTCTTCAACAGATCCAGGCTGCTGTGCAGGCTGCTCTACCACTTGGACCATATGATCCAGCAGACCCAATGGTACTTGAGGTATCAGTTGCAGATAGAGATGCTGTTTGGAGACTCTGGAAGGCCCCTGTAGGTGAATCACAGAAGAGATCTTGGGATTTTGGAGCAAATCTCTACCATCATCTCCAGAAAACTATTCTCTCTTTGAAAAACAGCTCTTTGGCCAGCTATTGGGCCTTAGTGGAAACTGAACGTTTGACAATAGGACACCATATTACCATGCAACCTGAACTGCCCATCATGAGCTGGGTATTATCAGACCCTCCAACTCATAAAGTAGGACATGCACAGCAGCAGTCTATTATCAAATGGAAGTGATCGAGCCTGAGCAGGTCCTGAAGGCACAAGCAAGTTACATGAAGAAGTTGCTCAAATGCCTATGGTTTCTACTCCTGTAACAATGCCATCTGCTGCCAAGCATGTGCCTATAGCCTCATGGGCTGATTGAAGAAGAAAAGACTAGGACCTGGTTTACTGATGGCTCTCCACATTATTCAGGCACTACCCAGAAGTGGACAGCTGCAGCATTACAACCCCTTTCTGGGACAACCCTAAAAGATACAGGTGAAGGAAAATCTTCACAGTGGGCAGAACTTCGGGCAGTACACATGGTATTACACTTTGGGAAAAGAAATGGCCAGATGTATGATTGTTCACTGACTCATGGGCTTTAGCCAATGGATTGGCTGGATGGTCAGGGACTTGGAAAGATCACGATTGGAAAATTGGTGAGAAAGACATCTGGGGAAGAAGTATATGGATAGATTTCTCCAAATGGGCAAAGGATGTGAAGATATTTGTGTCCCATGTAAATGCTCACCAAAAGATGACTTCACCTGAGGAGGAGTTTAATAGTCAAGTGGGTAAGATGACCCGTTCTGTGGACAGTCAGCCTTTTCCCTCAGTCATCGGTCATTGCTCAGAGGGCACATGAACAAAGCAGCCATGGCGGCCGAGATGGAGATTATGCTTGGGCTCAACAACATGGACTTCCACTCACCAAGGCTGACATGGCTACAGCTGCTGCTGAATGCCAGATATGCCAACAGCAGAGACCAACACTGAGCCCCGGATATGGCACCTTTCCTCGAGGTGACCAGCCAGCAACCTGGTGGCAAGTTAACTACATTGGACCACTTCCTCCGTGGAAAGGACAACATTTTGTTCTTACTGGGGTAGATACTTATTCTGGTTATGGATTTGCCTTTTCTGCACGTAATGCTTCTGCCAAAACCACCATCCGTGGACTTACAGAAGGCCATTCATCATCATGGTATTCCACACAGTATTGCTTCTGACCAGGGAACTCATTTCACAGCCAGAGAAGTGGGATACTGGGCTCATGATCATGGAATTCACTGGTCTTACCATGTTCCCCATCATCCTGAAGCAGCTGGCCTGATAAAAAGATGGAATGGCCTTTTGAAGACACAGTTACAGTGCCAATTAGGTGGCAGCAGCATGGAGGGCTGGGGCAGAGTTCTTCAGGAGGCAGTATATGCTTTGAATCAGCGTCTGATATATATATGTATGGTACAGTTTCTCCCAGAGCCAGGATCCATGGGTCCAGGAATCAAGGGGTGGAAAAGGGAATAGTTCCACTCACTATCACTCTTAGTGACCCTCTAGGAAAATTTCTGCTTTCTGTCCCCACAACTCTAGGTTCTGCTGGCCTAGAAATTTTGGTCCCAGAGGGGGGAGTGCTCCTACCAGGAGCCACAATAAACATTCCATTGAACTGGAAGCTCAGACTTCCCCCTGGTCATTTTGGGCTTCTAATGCCCTTAAACCAACAGGCTAAGAAAGGAATAACAGTGTTAGGAGGGGTGATAGATTCAGATTACCATGGGGAAATTGGACTGCCTCTCCACAAGGGAGGTAAGAAGGATTGTGTCTGGAGTGCAGGAGATCCCTTAGGGCATCTCTTAGTACTACCATGTCCTGTGATTAAAGTCAATGGGAAACTACAAAAGCCTAATCCAAGCAGGATGACAAAGGAGGCAGACCCATCAGGAATGAAGGTGTGGGTTACTCTTTCAGGAAAAGAGCCAAGACCTGCTGAGGTGCTTGCAGAGGGTGGAGGAAATACAGAATGGGTAGTAGAGGAAGGTGGTTAGAAATACCAGCTAAGACCACGTGACCAGCTGCAGAAACGAGGATTATAAATATAAATGCTTCTGCTGTATTTTGTTAAGAACATGTTTGTCTTCCAATTTCTTTAACATCAGTTGGTATTTAACTTGAGATACTAAAGGAATGTTCCCAAGGGACATTGCCCCATTGTAAGTTTATAAATGTGTTTGCGATTGTACAAGGAATGGTTATATCATGTTAGGCGTATTTATGACCTTGTTATTGTTTCATGTGGACACTAGATATTATTTGTGTCAAGTTGACAAGGGGTAGAGTGTAGTGGCTATTCTTGATTGCCAACTTGACTATATCTGGAGTGAACTACAATCCAGAATTAGAAGGCTCACCTGTGATCCAGATCTTGCGTCTGGAAGACACAAGTTTCAGGTGTGGTGGTATGCACACCTTCTGCTGGAGACCTACATAAGGACATTGGAAGAAGGAAGATTCACTCTTCTTTGTCTGCGTGTCTTGTGGGACTAAGCAACTGCTAGATCCTCGGACTTTCATTCACAGCTACTGCTGACCATTGTTGGGGAGTTGGACTACAGACTGTAAGTCATCAACAAATTCCCTTGTCTTCCATGCTATGCTATGAGAAAGTCAAAAGTTTTTAAAACTCCACTTGGGCCCTGGAACCCCTGATGCACTAGATGTCGGTATGTCTGCTGTGGGGTGTGTATGTCCACAAAACCCAGGTGCATATTTTCTTCCCTTGATTAGGGACTGGTCCTACAGAAGAGACACTTCTGGTATTTATTGCTCCGCCAGGGCTGACCACCTGGTCTATGACCCTTTGGGACAGTGTGCCCATCCTGTGCTTCAAAGTCAGGTACTTATTATAAAACAATTTATATAGGCTCCCCTGAGTTAAGTTCCTTCCCCAAACTATGAAACATCTGGGGGACGATTGGATAGAGCAGAGGGGAGAAAATAGGTACTAAAGACCCCAAATCATATGGTGGAGAAAGGGATGGGGAGGAAGAAAATGTTGTGACAAGTTCAATGCCTCTGAAGTTTATTGAAGATGAGGGAGAAGAAATGGAGAGAAGGCGAGGAAGAGGGAGGTTTCTTTTTTTTCAATCAGATGCCTCAAAAGGGTCCTAAGAAAAATGAGATGCAAAGATTAACCAGTATGAGGATGGGGGCTTCGTAGAAGAAAAGGACCAAAAGGCACTAATTTGCTGTGAGATCATATTTCCTTATTATCAAAACTTTCTTAGGACTTATAGAAATTCTGTTCACAGGAGAGATTGTGTTTCAATGCAGATAAAATGGTGTTTATTAGACCCTTAACAAGATTGATGGTATGGCTTAGGAGTTAAGAACCTGACTGTAGATCAAGAGGTCCCTAGTTCAAATTTAGGTGCCCCCAGTGAAGTTTGCTTTTAGTGTCCTAAAGTACAGACAGTACTTTAGGTTGCCTCATGTCATCGCTCAGTCAACGGGCACTGATAGAAGGTGGTAGGGGCAGAGAGAAATAGGGGCAGACTAGGCAAGAAGGAGGCTAGTTAATCATCAGTTGAGCTGGAGTGGTGGAATGTTCCAGAACCAGAAATGTGGTTCTAGAACACGATCATGTTACTAAGCATCATGTGAACTTAGGCAGACTTGCTATGCCATGGTCTTTTCTTTCAGGAATACAACATGGAAATGTGTTGGGGGCTGGTCCGGTGCTGCTATGTATTCAAATGCTAAATACTGGCCCCCAAGTTCTGGTTGCAGTTCCAACAACCGCACAAGCACACGTGGAAACCAATGGTGTTGTATAAACTTTGCTTGCCAATCTCTTCTAACTGGTTAAACAGAAGTGGCTGACAGTCAATTAATGGGGAGAATAGTGGTAGGCAGGGCTTCATTTACTGGGCTGGGGGTTGCAGGTAGGAATCATGATGAGAGGGAGAGAGGGAGAGGGAGTGGGGGGGGGAGAGACTGATAGAACAAAAGTAGCCTAGGGGAGACTCAAACAGCATGTACCTTGGGGAGCACAGCTGGGAATTAGCCAGTCTGGCATAGAAAAATAGATTAGGGGTAATCACCCAGCAATTGTGATAAAGCTGATTAAATAAATCAATAGGACTCTGTCTCAATTATTGGGGGACTGACTGGGTCATAATAAGAAATAATAGGGTTATTAAATATCCCACAACAACAGAAGTGCAGACTAAAATAAATGTCTTCAAATGTGTCTGAGTTCCAGAATGATCTGAGAGTGTGGCTTGTGCAGATTCCCTAATCTCATCTCCAGACTTTCGATTTGTTAGGTCTGAACTGGGGTCTGAGAAGTTAACTTTTCTGTAGCATCTGTTCTTGTATCATTTTGTCACCTTTCTGAGATACTTCATGATTTCTTGGGATAACAAATTCAGCATCTACTAGTTACATAGAATCACCACACATGGTTATAAATCCAAAATTTCTACCTATTGCAGGCCTTAATAAGTAAATCTTCACACAAGTTAAATAACACAAAGCAACATCATTCTTCCTAGACAAGCAGCAACAAATAACAGAATTCTAGGATTCATGGCGAGCAGGTCACCCAGGTTTCAGGAAACCTGCCCAGAGCAGATGGAATCCATTTAGGCATGCCCCACTTTACATCACAGTGGCAGCAGCCCAAGGGCCCTCTCTATTCCAGGGCTGTCCCTGTGGGGTTTGGGATCCCACTGAGCATTACAGGATGTACTGTTCTAGGAGGGATGTAAGCAGAGCCCAAGATGTTCCAGATAGTTTCTTGTCATCTGAGGGTGATGCATCTGTAGCTGACTGTACAGTTAGAACTATAAGAAAGTAAGAAGGAAAGATTGTGTCATCCAATGCCATCAGGGCACTTGTCTTGCACCACTAAATGCCTGCTCAGAGTAACATTTCTGGCTCTTCAAGTCAATGTCTTTGTTGTAGTGAGTTGCTGAGTGGAAGGACATTGGGGTGTGATGAGGGAGAAGGGGTGGGGTCATTTATAATGGAACCATTCCTACAGAGAGAAAAACGAAGCACAGTTGTTAATGCCACACAGATGCATATTAGAGACAACTGAACATGTGCTCAGGTGCAGACAAAGATAGAATATTTGTGGGCAGATAAAGTGGTCGGTGATTTAAATCTCTGTGCCTTCAACCCTTTTAGTATTTTACTTGTAAAAGTTCTGTTTCATTTTTGAATTCCAAGATGCTGGAGTTCCATCTGCTAGGGAAGAGGAGGAAACAGATTGTTGAGAGCTTCTCTACAAAGCTAGCATCCACAGGTGAGCTTCTCCAGGCATGGCTGTCTCCTCCTGAGTGCTGATCCTTACAGCCTTCTGCCTGCCCTTCTCTGTGGGGAGTTTTGTCTCAACACACATGGCCACCATTTCTGAATAAATAGGATCCTTAGCTCCCTTTGAATTTCCTTTCACAAGGGCAATTTAACCTGTCCGTATCTGAAGAAGAACTCATGACTGCAGTTTCTACCCCCTGAATGTTTCTGCACAAAGAGAAATGGGAAAAGTGAAAGGTATATGAAGTAGCACCATGACTTCTGGGAAGCTGATGTGACCTAGGAGGGTGTGCAAGGCACACTGAAGCAGAAGGCATGTGTGATGGTTAATCTTCCTCATCAATTTGACCAGATATACAATTTCATGAAAATATACCTTTGGGTTTCCCTTTCACTGTATCTTCCTAATAATGTATAATAGCCAACTCTCTCACCCCTGTGAACACCTTATCTCTCCTATAAAAGAGACTTCAGGAGGCCAGCAGACGCTGGTCTCTCAAATTGAAACTTAGGGTGAGATAATTGGCTAGCCAGTCCCAGGTGCACCCTGAAATATAGCTTGCCTTAATTGGACAATTGTGGATTTGGGCTTTTGTTCTTGTGAGTCTCAGGTTTAACAGTGTCTATAAGAATGTTTCCTGAAAGGTGTAACTGAAGAGGAATGTATGCAGCATTGTCCCAAGGGCTTGGTTCCAAGAATAAAACTGTAGATGCTGTGTGATCACCTGCCTCATGTTCCTGCTGACATGCACCCCCCCCCATGTACTGAAGTCCTCAAATTATAAGCTAAAATGAATTCTTCCTCCTTAATTTGCTTATTGTCAGGTATTTGGTCACAATACCAAGAAAAGTAAGTAATCTAGGAAACTGGAACCAAGGCTTGAGGCTGTGATAAGCCTGACCATGAGCTTCACAGGCCTTGGAACTGGTTTGCAGGAGGAATGTGGAAGTGTTTGGAGATGTGGCCCAGAGAAGCCCTGTGATGCTGTAGGCAGGGATTAATAGGAACAGAGAAGATCGGAACGCTGAGAACATTGCAAAGAGAAGCTCAGTTCATGGGGTTTCAGAGGAGAACAAGGAAGACAAGGACTCTCAGAAACTGGGCTAGTGGCCTTCACTCTGGCAAATAATCTGGCTTTGCTCTGTGTCACTCTGGCCTGAGAACTTGAATGAGGCTGAATTCAAAAGTAATGGACTAATGGGATTCAAGTTGTATCATTGTTACTGTCCATTGCTCTCATCCAGATGAATACTAAGAGAGAGCAGTAAGTGGAGCAGAAAAATAAAAGCATGTAGTGAAGGGGGAAAAGTGCAATGAAGCTTAAAGCTGCAGGTGGGTGGAGTGGAAAGCTGTTGAAAGCCATTAGTACCACTGAGAAGAGCGAAGTGTTCTGCAAGGGACAACTGGACAGGGGCTCTGAATGCACCTCAGTCAGCACAGCCTTCAGCTTGGGCAAATGCAAACTCACTTTGAAAGAAAGGACCTAAATTGAGAACAGTATCTGTGGTTTCTTGATTAGAAACAGAGGCTGGAGCAACTTGTGGTCCAAGGGGAGCAGACTTCACCTCAATCTGGCAGCAGAACTTGTAACTGGTACTGGTTTTGCAGATATGAAGGATGCAAAAATGAGATGGTCATTTAAGCTTGCAGCAAGGTCGCAGAAAGCTGTTGGAGCCGTCACTGCATGGTAGGTTCGCTGTAAGGAGGCCCTGAGACAACCTTGCATAAGGCTGGGAAGCTGGAGCTGGAGATGGATCATCAGTTAAATACTGCCTGCTCTTAGGCCTCAGGTTTGATTTATATAAGCACCCACATGGCAGTTCACAACCACCTGTAATTCCATTTCCAGGGGATCCAATGCCATCTTCTGGCCTCTGTGGGCATTGCATTCACATGGTACACAGACTTACATACAGGCAAATATTCATACATTTAAAAATAAAAGAAATCTTAAAAAATAAGCTGAGAAATTGCAATGGAGACCCTGAGGTATAGAGAAGCCAGGACTATGGAATGACCACTCAGGAAGCCTGGAGACAGAGACTGGAGCCAAGCAAGACAGAGGTTAAGTATGCTTCAGGGAACATAGTGTTCATCATGAGCCTAATACCCGACATGGAGCCAAAGTGTTTCCCTGTTTAGTTTCAGTCATGCTTTGGTCCCAACTTTCTTTGCTGCACCCCCATTACTCCCTGTTGGAACAGGAATGTTTATTGTATGTGATGGTTTCAGTGAGAATGCCCCCATAGGCCCGTATGCTTGATCCCCAGGTGGTAGAACTGTTTGGGAAAGATTAGGAAATGTGGCCTTGTTGGTGTGTCACTGAGGGTGGGCTTAGAAGTTTCAAAAGCCCACACCATTCCCTAGTTCTCTCTCTTTCTTTCTCTCTCCCCCTTCTTCTCCCCCTCTTTCCCTCCCTCCTTCCCCAATCCTGCCTCATGCCTGTGGACTAAGATGTGAACTCTTAGCTACTACTCCAGTACCATGCTTGCCTTCCTGCTGCCATGCTTTTCACCATGATGATCATGGACTAACCAAACCTCTGATATCACGAATTCCCAATTAAAAGCTTTCCTTCATAACTTGCCTTGGTAGAGGTGTCTTTTTACAACAACAGCGTAGTAAGACATTGTATGTTAGAAATATGTAACTTCATTTTTTATTTTACAGCTACTCTAGTTAAAAGATAACCTCAATTCTCAGAAGAAACGTTGGACTTTTGTGTAGTGTTGACAGTGTTAAGGCTTTAGAGACTGACTAAAGCTGATGTGCACTATGAGAGAAGCATGAGACTTTGGGAACCAGGGGTGTAGTGTAAAGTTCACAGAGAATGCAGTGGTGTTACTTAATCTTGATTGTCAGCTAGGTTAGATTTAAAATCAACATTGAAACACAAATCTAGGTGTATCTATGAAAGTGTTTAAAGTATAATGTCACTAGCTTCTATTAAAGTAATGCTTCTACCCAGAATCATAGCCCCACTTAACACCATCTAGATCACCCATGAATACATGAGAGAAACACAACTCAAACAAAAGTTGAGATAGAAAGATACTTGAAAAATGAATATAGCAGAAGGCACATGACTTATAATCCTTACCTACAAAAGCCAGTTAGTTACTGATTTCAAGACTGGATTAAGTTAAACAAACTGAAGAATAGTAAATTTAAGGGCACACAGACAGACTAGAAGATAGAGCCAAAATGGATCCATCTTAGAAACAGGAAGGATATACAAAAAAGAGGGGGATTTGTTTTTCATGATAAACTTTAAAAACATGTCACTTCTAGATATAATTGTACAAGATTGTTTGGGAACTACAAAAACCATTGTCTTAGTTACGTTTTATTTCTGTGAGGAGAGAGCATGGTGAAGGCAACTTATAAAAGGAATCATTTAATTTCATACTTGCTTGCACTTTTACAGGGTTAATCTATGATCATCACTATAGGGAGTGGGGTAGCTGGCGGGCAGGCATGGTGCTGAGAACGTACATGATCTGCAAGCCTGCACCTTCATCAGACTTTTGAAACCTCAAAGCCTAACCCCAGCACACTTACCTCAAAAGTTCAATACCTTCTAATTCTTTCCAAAAAGTCTTAATCACTGAGGACCAAGAATTCAAATATTTGAGCCTATGGGGGTCGTTTTTACTCAAATCATCACACATATGCCAGATTTAAACCATCCATGCTTTAGGGGTAGATCTGAGGGGCAAGGCGGGACCCGTAGCTTCAGCATTACCTAGTTCTACACCAAAGGCCCTCTCTACATACCTGTTCTGCTATCTTCCTGATGCTTCTCAGAGCTCTTCAGGGAATCATTCAGGCCTGAAGAGACACTTTCACTAACTACCCAGATAGAGTCTAACGCACAAACCATACATGGGCTGGAGAGATGTTTTCACATGCAGATACCACATGTGGCCCAAAATACATTAGGGTCTCTTCATACCAAGTGTTTGTCGCTTCACTGAGGAAGTCAGACATATAAATCTAAATACCTTTGTATTAGCTATGTCCTCATATCTCCAGGGAGAGTGCTCACATGACAACAAGGGCAGAGTTAGAGACACTGTGGGCAGGAGAGGAACCTCTCTGGGTTGTTTGTGGAGGCAATACTACTGGTCTTACCAAGTCTGGTGAGACAACAAAAAAAACTTAATAAGCTTTAGGAATGTAGAAGGTGAAAGATACTTATTAGACATGCCTGAGAGGGAAGGGATATAGCTCAGGGGTAGAACATTAGACTGCAGATCAAGAGGTCCCTGGTCCAAATCCTTGTACCCCCTACTATATATTTATGTCACACACATTCAGTTCTGTGTTTCTTTCATTCATTCCTCAGCAGAGCTGGGAGCTCCAGGCTCCATTGAATGCCTGTCATGTGGATGGATAGTCTCCTTCCATCTCTTCCTGCATGCTAGATGTCCTTCTTGTTGTTAATATCTGTCTCCTGTATTCTGGCATATATCTAGCTTCTTTGGTTCTCTTGAGTTCATAAAGACAAGACAAGGACTACAACAGAAAATTCTTCTCCAGTTTTCCAGGCACAGCAGTCATAGAGGCAGACAATGTCCAGGGACCAGAAAGGAAGGCCTAACCATAAAAGTATCTCCCCTTGGCTACCTGGTAAACCTGTGGTCAAGACTAAGGAGACAAATGGAAAACTGGGCAGTCTGTGTAGGGTGGATGTTTCCTCTGTGAGTTTCTCTCTCCCTTCCAGATCCCACTGCTCACTTGCTTCATCCTCAAAGGCTAAAGACTGCTCAGCTGCTGTACTAGGCAGAGAGACATCCCGCAGTGTTGCAGCTGACAGTGTCAGCTATGGCCCTGATCAGGGCTCTTGAGTGACAGCCCATCTGTCTGGGGTCCGAGGTGGAAGATAGTTGGCCAGCTCAGGAGCTAACCCAGGACAGTAGTGTGAAGTGGGCTCAGGGTCTGCAGGCTGCTCCTCTCCTTTTCTTGACCGATGATGCTAGTCAAGAAAAGCTGCAGAGCTGAGGAAGACATCTCACCAGGCAGGTATGGCAGCTTCTGGAAAGTGGGTCTGTGAGCATCTGTAATTTAACTTTATAGTCAGTCATATGTTATCACCACTCAGATGAAGATTATTAACTGTGTATATACCAGTGGGGGTATAGCTCAGGGGTAGAGCATTTGACTGCAGATCAAGAGGTCCCTGGTTCAAATCCAGGTGCCCCCTTATTTATGTCTGTTACTGACTTACCATTTGTTTTAGGCAGGCCACCCATGATGTCAGAAAGTCTTCATTAGCTGAGGTCTCTAGAATCAGTGTTAATATGTCCCCATTTACTGCTGTGGACTACATTCTCAGCCACACTATACTCAAGGAACAT
>JADRCH010000110.1:5063537-5079196 GCA_019843965.1 Rhynchomys soricoides
AGCTGCTGTCCCAGGCAGAGAGGGATCCTGCAGTGTTGCTGCTGACATTGTCAGCTAGGGCACTGTGTGAACTCTGAGTGACAGCCCATCTGTCTTCAGGGAAAGAAGAGAGGAGTGTCTGGTGGCTCAGGTGGAATGCAGTTGCTAGCTCAGGAGCTAACCCAGGATAGCAGTGTGAAGTGTGAAGTGGGCTCAGGGTCTTCAGGCTGCTCCTCTCCTTTTCTTGACTGGACCTGGAAAGCTGCAGAGGTGAGGAAGGCATCTCACCTGTCAGGTCTGGCAGCTTCTGGAAAGTGGGTCTGAGAGCATCTGTAATTTAACTTTATAGTCAGTCATATTTTATCGCCACTCAGATGAAGATTATTAACTGTGTATACTGCTACTAGTGAGAGTATAGCTCAGGGGTAGAGCATTTAACTGTAGATCAAGAGGTCCCTGGTTCAAATCCAGGTGCCCCCTTTTCATGTGATTTTGGAGACTATTTGACCACATTCATAGTATACACCTACCTTCTCTTTTTGACTCAGATGGCTTGACATTCACCTCAGTGACAACACAGTGCTGTTATCACCCATCAGGTCACTTTTGTGGCAGATGGCTGTGTGTGTTCTTATGATCTCAAGTCTTTCTGGTGAGCAAGTCTCCAATATTTGTAGAATATATATTGAGTTACCAAAACCTAGACAGTCTAGGTGTTATTAGAGAAAACCATCAGTGGTTCTCAGCATATGGAATGCAACACACAGATGCATTGGGCAGCATCAAAGTACTGTAAAGTAAATGAAGTAGTGGGTACTGAGAAGGCATTTCACCATAGTTGGAGACATTCAATAGGCACATCAGAGCCAGAAATGTGGGATTCCAGGTTCTCAGGGGAGAGAATAAGAGACATAGATTCCATAGATCACAATGTTTCCTAATTGCTCATGGGCCTGGTTTATATCCAATGGTGGTTCATGACTGACATCTGTTCTATAGGCTCAGCATCTGTGTTGTAGCCACCATGTTTCCCTATTTTAAATGTTACTTTTTAGAATAAGTTCCCCACAGAAGATCCTGACTTTCTTGGCAACTGTTGCTACAACTCAGTGTAAATGGTCAAGCATTGCCAGGCCATGCTGGAGCTCTGCATTGTACCATGGACAGCTCCTCTGCCTATCTTTTTTACTGAAGACACAGGGAACATACAGACCCCCACCATCCTTCACTGTGCTGAGGTCCTCAGCTCTTTCTACTCTGACAGAGACTCCAAACCAAACACAGAGTCAAATCAGCACAGTGCTGGGATCATAGTGACTCTGTCTCCAGTGTGTATTTTTGCGTCGGTGACAAACTCCTGTGATGTTTTGGAGGATACCAGCCCTTCCCCAAACTTGACAAAGAAGTTCTGTGAGTCACATGAGTCTTTATGGGCATATTTTTCTGTTACAAGTAACAGAAGCTAAGAAGATCTATTGTTGAATCTAAGGATCTTCTCAAATATTCATCTGAAACCTTGTAGTAGGTTGGTGGTTAGTAGTCACAAACACCAATGGTATATTTTGAATAATACAACCACATTTTTCTAAAAATAGGTCATTTGAACCCCCCCCATACACACACTCCAGCTTTCTCTCAAAACTAGATATTAAGGTTTTGCTGAATTTTGTGGTGAATTGAGCAATGGTAACCTCCTGCTCTGTTTCTCCAATGCTTGTGTGAACCTTGTGTTATTTGCTTATGCGCCTGTAAGAATTTATCAGTGAGGCTTCTAAGCTTGTTCTTTTTGTGTGTAATGATTTGACTACTTTGCAAAAGTCCTTGTTCTATGAGTAAAGTATTCAGTGGAAATGTATTTACTAGATAAAGTCTGAATGAAAAATTTTCCAAGAAGCAGCATTCTGTGATTGTCTTCATTATCTTATGCAAATCACAAAAATTGGGCTAGGACCTCCCTGAATCCATCCTGTGTTCTCCATCTCTACAGACTACATCCTCTGACTATGAGCTTATCTTACATCTTTGTTATCTGTGTGGCTTTGTGATGGTTTCTAGAAGGATTCACATGGCAGAAATTCCAGTGAAGTGGAAATTTCTCGTGTCTTTGGGGACTCAGTTATGTCATGTGATGTGTTGTTGGAACAGACAGATGAGTGGATGCTTTGCTGAAGCAGACAGGTGAAGGATGTGTGACAATTAGAAAGAGTATAAATATAATCCCACAGGCGGGGTGATGAAGCTTTTGCATTGGTTCACCTTGCACCATGTTTCTGATCTTTGCTTGTCGTGACTTTATACAGAGTAACTTGCCAAAGAACTTCTCGTGATATTTCAGCTGCTTACTAACACTTCCACAGACTGATATTGATTTGGCAGAGCCCTTCATTTTTTTTTTGGATCAAACTTCCACTGCTGATGTGTGTTTTGTATTTGCTGAGTGCACTGGACTGCTGACAATGAAGGTTGAAATCGTCCCCAAAGAACAACTTCTAAACAGGTCTACAACCCCTGATTCCTATAACTCTCATTTCTCCATACCTCTGGTAGGTGGGCTAGAAAGGAGCTTGAAGTGTTTAAGAATCCTAATTAAAGTAGGTTCTGAAAAGCTCAAGCCTACATTATGCACGCTATGCTCTGGCTGTTCAAATAACCAGTCTTTGTACCTGGTCTATGCTGATGATGAGCTGATGGTTTGGGGTCAGCATGTGGTTAACTCTCTCTCAAATTTGGAGATTTTCATTCAAATTTAGGACCAGAAAATAATAAGGCAGGAGACCAGAGGGTGAAAAATCACAGAAAAGATTCCCAGTACATGAATTGCTGAAGGCTAGAGTGGAGAGGGGAGTGGAACAGGGGGTCGGGAAATTTGTAGGCAAAACCACAGGTGGGAAGCAGAGCAGGACTCCAACCCTGCATACTAATTCTCCGATTGAGGCCCCACAAATGCTGACCAGCAAAGGCTGGAGTGTGCTGGCCATGAGGGATTCTTCTGGGTGTCCTGTGGTAGGTGTATAGGGAAGGATATGGTAAATGCAAGTCAGTAGAGTCCAGTCTGGAGGGGGTAGGTCAGGTCCTCTAGCACACTGCAGATCAAACATTACCATGCATACTATATCCTTGGGTGAGGCAGTGCAGGTGACCTGTGCTAATGAGAAATTCTGCATAGTTTGCAAGAGCAAGACACAGGAGCTTTGTCTCGATCTAACCCTGCTCCAAGACTCTGACTCCTGCTGATTATCTGTTATCAATCAGTGTCCTGTGTCATATTTCAGTGACCATTGTGTCTGGAAGTCCTTAATCATATCTGAAGACTCTGCTTTCCCTTGGTTCTTAAGCAGGAGTCTTTTCTTTGTCCCTGCTAGTAGTTCTCAGCAGACAAAGAACTTTCCATTCTGTCCACTCCTCCCTTCCACTTACCTCCAAAGACCAGCTTTTGGGTTTGCATATGGCTTTTTTAGCTGGGTTGAAAGTTGAAGTAGCACCAGCTGAAGCTTCCTAAATTTAATGCCCCTGCCTCAGCTAGGATCTAAAGCAGAAAATGCTAGTCATTCATGAGGACATGCTGTCCGATGTACAGAGACAGTTCAGGGCTGTACCTCATAGGAGGAAGCAGATGATGGCAGAGCACTGGCAAGTGCACATGCCAGATGTTAGCAGCCAGGGAGTGGCCAGGCAGGTTCTGAGTGCCCATGAGACATTAATAAGTAGGTGGGGGTATAGCTCAGGGGTAGAGCATTTGACTGCAGATCAAGAGGTCCCTGGTTCAAATCCAGGTGCCCCCTACCACAAGTTTGTTTTTACTCGTGGAGATATCACACACACACACACACACAGTCCTGTTTCTTCCATTTATTCCAGTCATGGACCTCACCAGAGCTGGGAGCTACAGACCAGCCTGTCATGTGGATAAATGGCTGTCTCCCATCTCTTCCTACATGCTGATTGTCCCTCCCATTCTTATTAGCTGTCTTCCCTGTTCCTGCACATCCCTAGTTTCTCTGGTTCTGTTGCTCTCTAAATAGAAGGCAAGGACTATGAGGGAGAATTTACGGATTTTCTAGGCACAGCAGTTATAGAGACAGCCAGTGTCAGGGACCAGAGAGAAGAGCCTGATCATAAACCTGTCTCCCTCCATGGCTGTCTGGTGAACCAGTTGCAGAACTGAGGAGAAAAATCACAAAACCAGGCTGTCTGTGTAGGGTGGACTTTTCTCCTGTGAGCTTCTCTCTCCCTTCCAGAGCCCAGTGCTCACTTGCTTCACCCTCAGAGGCTAAAGAGCTGCTGTCCCAGGCAGAGAGGGATCCTACAGTGTTGCAACTGACAATGTCAGCTAGGTCCCTATGAGAACTCTGAGTGACAGCATATCTGTCTTCAGTGAAGGAAGAGAGGGGTCTCTGGGGGACCAGGTGGAAGGTAGTTGGTCAGCTTGGGAGCTTATCTAGGAAAACAGTGTGAAGCGATCTCAGCATCTGAAGGCGGTTCTTCTCCATTTCATTGGCTGATGATATTATTCAAGGATGGGCCTGGAAATATGCAGAGCTGAGAAAAACATCTCACCAGTCAGGTCTGGCAGCTTCTGGGATACAGGTCTTTGAGGATCTATAATTTAACTTTATAGTTAGTCATAATTTATCACCACTCAGATGAAATTATTAACTGTGTACAGTGTTACCAGTGGGGGTATAGCTCAGGGGTAGAGCATTTGACTGCAGATCAAGAGGTCCCTGGTTCAATTCCAGGTGCCCCCTTTTCATGTGATTTTTGCAAACTGTCCACATACATGGTATAGACATGCTTTCCCTCTTGATTCATGGCTGGAGATTCAACTCATCTATGCTTCACTTGTGTTATTTATTACTCATCAGACTCTTCATGTGACAGCTGGTTCTGTGTGTTCGTTGATCTCAAGTCTTTCATGTGAGTGAGTCTTCAGCATTTTTAGAATGTATAGTGAGTTTCTTAAACCTATAAAAGCTAAGTTTTGTTAGAGAAAACCATCAGTGGTTCTCAGCATATGGAATTCAACACACTGATGCATTGGGCATCAGCCAAGTACCCTCAAGAAAATGGAGTAGGAGATTCTGGGCTGGTAATACACCAGAGTTGGAGATGTCCAGTTGCTTCATCAGAGCTGGGAATGTGGGAGCAGGCTCTCAGAGGGAAGGGGGAACATAAGATCATATGGATTTCATAGATCACAGGGTTCCTAAGCTGCTCAAGGGCCTGGTTTGTATCCATCGGTGGCTCATGACTGACATCTGTCCTAATGGCTCAGCATCTGTGCTGTAGCAGCCATGTGTCCCTATTTTAAGTGTTACCTCTTGTGATAAAGTTCCCAACAAAGATCCTGACTTTTTTGGAAGCTGTTGCTACAGCTCAGTGTAAAGGGCCAAGCAGAGTTGATCATGCTGGATCTGTGCTTTGTACCATGGACAGCTTCTCTGCCTGTCCCTTTTGCTGAAGACACAGAGTAAACATGCAGACCCCACTCTCCTCCACTGTGCTGTTGGCCAACTGCATATTTATATTTCTAATAACATGACACATTTTCCTATAAATAGTTCATTTTGCCACAATTCACGCAAACTGCATTTGGAAGTTTTTCAGTGCATATTTTCTGCTTTGGAGGTGAATGAGAGTGCTGCCCGAATCTCATGTGTCTGTCTGTCTGTCTAAAAAGCCTTTAATTACTAAAATATATTAAATGTTAGATCCTTCAGCTCTATGAAGTATTTGAGGACCATCTTTCTAAAGTGTATCTGAATAGACAAACTTTGTTTCTAGATATTTACTTTCTGCTTAACTTTGAAAACATATACAGGAGGCTAAATAAAGCTTATTTCTGTAATTAACTGTACTGAACATGACTACAGGGTTTTTTTTTATAGGTGACTGACTACTAACTTGCATTTCTCAATTATTCTAAACAGTTGACACTAGTAGCTTTCATAAGTTTAGAACTTTACTTTTAAAATGATTTGCATATGCACAATACCTTAAACAAGAGTTAAAATATGCAGTATGTTGTAACAAATATAACCTTAAATTCCTGTCACTATAAAAAAATCCACACCAATGTAAAACATTTGAGACTTGTTTTAGTTTAAAGGTAGATGCAATAATCTACTTCCCCCTATTTCCCTATGTCCTCTCTTCTTTCCTTTATCTCCCTTCCCCTCCTTTCCTCTAATACTAGATAGTAGAGAAAGAAGGATAGAGTCAAGAATGAAAAAAGAGAGAAAGAGATTCCTGATTTTAACCTTTACTTTGTTCCCTCCCTGATCAAGACTGATAACAACTGGTAACCAACCCCCTAAACAGCAACAAACCCAAGGAGTGACCAATACCCACCCACCCCACCTCTCAGTAATTGGGGCCTCATGTCCTTAAAATTGCTTCCTTTTGTCTTGGGGTGAAGACATCTTTTGGGGATCCTTAGAAAATTGGGATATTGGTGAAGTCCTCGGAGATCTAGCTGTATTCATTCTCTGTGTGATAGGAAAGTGTAGAGCTTAATTGAAGTCCTGGCTGAAACAGTCTGTGAGGCTGGATCATCTGAGCTAGCTGCTTTGAAATAGACCTAGATGCAAATATTGAGGAAACAGCTCAGGCAGTCTGTGAGGCTGGATCCCCTGGGCTACTTGCTTTGTCTTCATTGGTGTATGACCCTTTTGCTCGGAAAACACACAAACTTTTAAAGGTAATTGTGTGGTACATTTCTGCATTAACATATGTGTGGAATGTGCAATATGCACAAATCAGCTAAAGATGACTTTCTATTCTATATTTGAGCAGGGGAAAGGTGTTTGTCAACATTATAAGTCCATTTGGACTCCATAACCAAACTGTAATATAAATCTCCATCCATGCCATATGTAAGGTTGGCTGGCATGTACAAGTCATGAACCAGGTATTCAAAAAGATTCGTTGGCTCTGCAGAGACAGTCATGTCTCATCTCGCATGAGGTCTTCCCTGGAAAAAAATCTGATCATTGTAAGTTTGGATGGTGTCCATATCTTTTCATTTTCTGTAAAAAGCATAAACAAAACCACATTTCTAACACAAAACTATTTATTGCAGGCTTCTATTCTTGTGTTAGCACATCTTTATAGTACATGGGCTGATTTAATTTCAGTTTCTTCTATAATCTGTTGTCTTTTGGCTGCTGTTGTTCCTTTTTTATTTTTTAAAGATAAATATATATTTATTTTATGTATATGAGTACACTGTAGCTGTCATCAGACACACCAGAAGAAGGCATCTGATCCCATTACAAATGGTTGTGCACCACCATGTGGGTGCTGGGAATTGAACTCAGGACCTCTGGAAAAACAGTTAGTGCTCTTAACTGCTGAGCCGTCTCTCCAGCTCCCATGTTCCTTTTTAAATTATCATTAAGAATATTTAAGGTTAACAAAGTACTATGTAGTTTGTCCCTGGGGTGGGGTGTCTTTATTCTTCCTTTTTGTATTATGAGCATTTCCTTTAAGTTGTGATAAGATACTTCTACAACGGTATGTCCTGTAGGATTGTGTGCCTGCAATGTGCTTTATATTATAATATGCAAAGAATTGCTTCATTTTACTTTTGACATATGCAGAAGCAGTGTCAGTCTTTTTTTTTCATATTTTATTTACATTTCAAATGTTTCAGATCTCCCCTTTGGAACCTCCCCATTTCCTCTGCCTTCCCCCTGCCAATATGGGGATATTCTCCAACCCACCCTACCACCCACCCACCCACTCTCGTCTTTCCTCCTTGTCATTCTCCTATACTGGGGGATCTAACACCCTCAGGCCCAAGGGTCTCTCCTCCCCCTGACGGATAACAAGACCCTCCTCTGCTGCATTTGTGGCCAGCACCATGGGTCTCTCCATGTGTATTCTTTAGTTGGTGGATCAGTCTCCAGAAGTATCGGGGGGTCAGGCCAGTTGCCACTGTTGCTACCTCCCTGGGGCTGCACACTCCCTCAGCTCCTTCAGTCCTTTCTCCAAGCCCTCCCTTTGGGACGTCACACTCAGAGCTACTGTTGCTGCGAAGTGACTCTTGGGCATTTCAAACTTTTGGGCTAATAACCTCTTAACAGTGAGTACATACCATGTTCATTCTTGGCAGTGTCAGTCTTAATTTATGCATGTAGTCCCATAACTGGTATTATTTCCAATAAATCCAGAATCAGCTTTTTCAGAACTAAAAGCAGTTGCCCATTGAAACCCTGAATATGTATCAATGGTATGGTGTACAAATGTTACTTTTCCAAATTCTGCAAAATGAAACACATCCATCTAACAGATTTCATTTCTTTTGTTACCCCTTAGGGTTACTTCCAGCAGGTAATAGAGTTTGGTTATTCAGAGAACAAGTAGAACATTTTGTTTTTATAATTTCCATGGCTTGTTGTCAGGTGATAGAAAAAGTTCTCATTAAAATTTTACCTGTTAAGGTTGGGTTCAGGAATTGCCTCACAAAGTACACAAACACTGATCTCAGTCAGACAGGAATAGTTTATTGAGCAAACACCCCAGGACTGGTCAACCAGGGCCATGGTCCACATTCAGAGACTGAACCATGAACCCGAGTTAAGATACTACAGGGTTTTTAAGCCCCAGATCCACAAAAATCTGTGCCAAGTCATCTCATCCATCAGGATTCAAGGATAGGGGATGTCCATAGGAACATGTCTTTGTTGTACATTTATCTTGGTCCCATTGGTTGTGGTGTTCATCTGTGGCAAGGGACTTGCCTTGTCTAATATTCATGTCCTTACTTGTCTATCAGGGTGGGACTTGTCTAACATTCATGTCTTAACTTGCCAACCAGGATATCAGTTACCCACCCACATGGCTCTTTCTGCCAAGTAGGATGTCAGTTTTCAGGAAGGTCTTGGGAACTTAAACTTTACTGGACCACTACTTAAAATGGAAGTCTTATTCCAAATAGTTTATTATATTGAGACAGGTGTCTCTTATGTTGGGGTCTATCCCAGGGGTAACTTATAGTGTAAAAACTTATATACAGGTGCAGGAAGTGATGTTGGGTGGTTGGTTTGGGTCCAAGCTTATTGTGGGTAACTATACAAAACAGTTCTATTGACTTCTATCATGTTTGGTTGTCAAGGGCACAGAAAATAACAGAATATGTAATCAATCTTGGCATTAGAAAGTTTCCTAGTAACAGCAGAAACATATGAGAAAGTTTCTTTATAATGGCAGGCTAGCCAAGTAACTATTACCTAGGCCTAAACATTTTTCCTATGCCGTAACAGTTAACATGGTGTTTTTCATGAAGATTTGAGGCTTCTAACACATTTCCTACTAATAACTGGTTAATTTCCTCATTTCCTTGTGCCAATGGACCTGGTAAACCTGTATGAGACCGATATGAATAATATATAATCTATACTTTCTATTTCTGATTGCCTGATGCAGTTGTAAAATAACAAAGTTAATTCTGAATTATCAAGAATAAATTCAGCAGTTTCTATATGCAAACCAATTCTTTCTGCATATTGAGAGTCAGTAATTATATTAAGAGATTCAGGAAAATCTGATAATATCATAAGGATTGCATACAACTCTGATTTTTGAACTGAAATTATAGGCTTGTTTTACTTTGCTCATTTTGTCTGACTTATAGCCTGCCATTCCCAATGTGTTTGTATCAGTGTAGAATCTAGGTGCTTTAGGATTTGGCATTCCCTTTACAATATGTTGGAGTTCTTTGTATAAATTGCAGATGCCTGCTTTGAGGATATTTGTTATTAATTTCTCCCAAATAGTTGCTACAAGCTCATTGCTGATCTTCATTGATTAGCTATAATGACATAATCTTAGCATTAATAAAAGACACAATTTCTGCCAGGTCTATTCCTGACAATTGACTTGTTCTACTTTTTATGATTAATCCAGCAACCTTTTCTATGTAAGTCTTTAATTTTTTTACTTTGATTACATGCTAAGAAAATTCATGCCATAATACTGACTTTCCTTTGCATAATGAGTCCAGTAGTAGAATGAGTTGAAGGCAAAATAATGAAAATACAATCACGTTTAGGATTAATTCGATCCACATATACATCTTGCAGTCTCTATTATACTAGAGTTCTCTCTCTCTCCCTCCCTCTCCCCAGCCCTCTGCTTCAGCTTTCAGTCATCTTGGACTGTATAAGTCCCAATCTCCTTGTAACTTTTGAAACAAATTACTTAATTCATGAATAGTTAATCCAATTGTAGGCTGTCACCATTAATTTTTGAAAATTATTAAGAGTTTTTAACTAGTCTATGGATCTGTACCTTTTGTGGTTGAAATTTTTGACTTATTTTATAACCCAAATAGTTAATAGAATCTCCTCTCTCTAGTTTTCAGAAACAAGCTATAACCCCCTGCATGGCAGAATTCTTTGTGTTTTCTTAAACATTTTCTCTAAAATATGTGTGTCAGAATCAGGCAATAAAATATCATTCATGTAATGATAATAGATTGAGGAAATTGCCTACAAATTATGTCTGGCAGTAGTAGCACAAAATCTTGGCATAAAGTTGAACTTTTTAACATTGTCTGTGGAATAACTTTCCAATGATGCCTCTTTAGTGGACCATTATTACTACAAGTAGGTACTGAGAAAGCAAACATATCCCTATCATGCTCATGCAAAGGGATTATGAAAAAGAATTCTCTTAAATAAATTACTATCATAGGATATGACTTAGAATCATAGAAGGTAAATTCTACCTTAGAAGGTAAAGGAATTCTAGACTGTAAAGAACTCATTGTTTGAATTACTCTATTCATCAGTCTTAAATCTGTTAACATTCTCCATTTTTGTGTTTTCTTTTTAACAAACACAGGGCAATTCCATGGGCTGGTAGATTCTTCTATACATTGAGCCTCGGCTGCTTTTGCACTGTTCAAATGCCTACAATCTTTCCTTAGTTAAGGGATATTGCCTTACCCACACAGGGATCTCAGTCAACCATTTTAAAGGTAAGGCTGTTGGTATTTCCGCAGTGGCCCCTCTTCCAAATTTGGAAACCCAATCCCTGTAATGTTCTGTGTTTGGACAATGGGCACAGCCTGTGATTGTGTTGATACATATCAATACCTTCCCCAAGAATATTTACCATCCCCCCGCCCCCAATTTCATCATGAGCTATCTCTGAGGTTGCAGGAATATTAATTTGAGTATCCCATTGTTGTAAAAGATCCCTCTCCATAAATTTATGGGTATGTCAGCCACATAGACTCTGAACTTCCCTGTTTGTGAACTTCCCTGTTTACCTTTCTGGTCCCACACATTTAACCCATTATACACTTTGGTTTATTTGAGATAATTTGACATTTCCTATAAACTATGTATAATCCTTCTGAAGTGGCCATTGAACTCCAGGATTTTGTGGAATGATAGTCACATCAAGCACCTGCATCTATCAAACCTTACATCTCTACACCATTCACTGCAATTTTAATTTTGGTCTCTGATCATTCACCACTGTTTGCCAGAACACATGGTTTCTAGTACTCCCAAATGCCCCTGATCTATTTGCTGGAGTAGCTTTGCCCTTAATGTAGGGAAACAATAGCAGCTGAGCAATTCTATCCCCTGCATTTAGTTTACTTTTTTTTTTTTTTACATATGCCATAATTTTAATTTCTCCCTTGAAATCCCCATCTGTAGGCTTAGATTTTTCAAACTCTATTTTTAATAAGGGTTCTCAAATATTTAGATCTCTCTTATAGCTCACAATTGAAAGGTAGGAGAGAAAAGGTGGTAAACAGGACAAGGAGATGTGAACCTGTTTAGAAGTCATTCTTTGGGGCGATTCCAATCTCCATTTGTCAGGATACCAGCAGCAGTCCAGTTCAAAAAGTGTCACCAAGCACAAATCAACAATCACAGCACAATTCAGCAGAAACATCAAGACCCCCACTGAATCAGCATGAGTCAGTGAGAGTGACCAGGACCAGCTGGGATGCCATAAGATGTTCTCTGCTGTGCCTCTCTCAATAAGTAAAGATCAGTGAAAATGTGAGATCCATGAAGCATTGCACAGCTAGCTATGCAAGTTCCCAGTCACTGTTGAGTCTTATTTATACTTTCTCCAAACATTACATGTCCTCTCATGGGTCTTGCCTTAACAAAACACCACATGAATCTGCATCACATGACATGACCAGAAACTTCATCCATCTATAATACCTGGATGCACAATGAATTCTTGGAAAGTTAATTTAGTTCTTCCAGGATCATTCCCTACTATCCCTAAGGGCAAAGGACCATAAACACTAATGTTTTTTGTTTTTTTTTTTATAACACCAAACTTTTTTTAGATAGGGCATGAGGTTTATCTATGGCCAAATATAAAGCAGCATTGCTTTCAGTAGTGTGCATGAGATCAGCAATACTTTGTTGTGCTTTTTCTGTCTGCTTTTTACCTCCTAGATGACCAGGGAGAGGTGGCTCAGATTTTTTGCTGCAGGACCTCAAGCTGGTAGGCCCTGCATTTCATTTCCCAAACACAAGCAATCACTTGTATGTCTGTCCTGGACTGGCACTCATTGGTTCAGTGGTACCCTTTGCCACGATGCCTAAAAATCCCAGGAAGCCTAGGAGTCCTTTCAGAGAACCCATTGCCACCAAAAACTGCTTGTCACCCTTTCCCCAAAAGTACCATATCTTACAGTTACCAAACTGAAAATTTTGAGCTCTGAGGCTTTTAGTCTCACAATTTCCTTGTAAATGGCTGAATTCACTGCAATTAAAGCACTGGGTATTTTGATATCTCGATAGTTCTAGCAATAGTTTGTCCTATGATATTGGCATGATGCTTATGAGAGCCAATAGTCATTTCCATGAATCACTCATCCATTGGTGCTGCTCATTACTTTATCTGTCTAATAACTCTTTTACATTCAGTATTGTAATTCTCAGAAGCCAAGGTCTCTATCAATACCTGTTTCACATCAGGGTCTAATATAACTTTGTTTACAACTGAAACCAATCTTTACAAGAAAATTGTGAAGGCTTCCCCCAGAGCCTTGTATAATCTTAGTAAATGTAGTGTGCCTTTGCCTGGGCTCCTCAACTTTGTTCTAAGCTCTTAAAGTCACCAAGTGACTTTGTTCTATAATGGCATCATCAAATCAAGTTTGTTCTTGTAAGTAAGAATACTGCCCTTCACCAAGCAATTATCTTTAGCAATATTCCTTCTTGCTTGATTTCATTGTTCAATATTCATTGCTTTCTCTCTCCTCCATGTTAACCATTGTAACTTCTGACTAGCCTCTAGCACAGCTGTTACCAAATGTTTTGAGTCTTGGGGAATAACTTTATTTTGGGTAGTCCAGTTACTTAATATTTATTTAACATAAGGGGAATGCATTCTGTAGGAAATAATAGCCTCTTTAAAAAGCCTAAAAAATCTATCATTTCTACTGGACACCACATTATCTCATCATAATCATGATCAGAACCATTAGCAGGCATGTGCAGCACAATTACTGAGAAAACTGATGGTGATTCCATCATTCCAGGCCACTCCTCTGGTACTGCACTTGGCTCAAATTAATACTTTCTCTTGAAATTGACTTTTTCTTTTTAACTCTGACATCCTTCACGGGCTCGTTATCTTTTCAGCTCCCTGCCCCACTCAGGAACTGCTGGGACTTAAGTGCCCAGCACAGGGTGGGACAGTGATCTGCCTTCTAGCAAAGTCTGCTTCTCCTTTCATCCTGCTGGAAGCTCCTGCTCACAGTCAGCAGCTCTTAACCTTTTTTGTTCCATTTATCTGGTGCTACTCACTTCTCAAGTGATCCAAACTCTACCTGCAACCTCTCAGTTGCATAGCCAATTCTGCAACCCTTTCAAAATGAGAGAATAGGGTGACTCTTCTGTTTTTCCTATTTCATCCAGTTTTTGTTTCTCTGATCCTTCCATATCCACTCACAACTTTTCCAGTTGTTGATCTATTCTCCCAACCTTTTTGAGACATAATATAGGAAGAAGTATAAGAGATAGAAAATCTCCTCTGGGAGAAAAGTGAGAGAGAACCCAGTGGCAGCAGCCAGCACTGATAAACCTTTTGCTGACATCCTGAAACAGAATATTCATTTCATTCTACCCTGCCATCCCCTCTACAGCAATAGAAATCAGATTTCCATTCTGACAAGCCCCACATTTGGCACCACTTGTAGGCATGCTTTTCTTTTCTGCTTTAACACTTCCAGCCCTCATTCCAGCCTAATCCCTTCCAACTCCCAAACACTAGGTAGGAGAGAAATAAGGTTAGAGGGGAAAGAGGGGATAGACTCTTCAGACTACTACCTGTTGATTAGGGCCATCTAATTCCTTGGGACCAAAAAAATCATTGTCATCAGAATATCTCTAACCAGCAAACCAGCAATAGCAAAAGCAATGGCACAAACCAGCAGCAGCTGGGGCAACAGCCTTTGCAGGCTCTCTCTCAAGAATCCCCAGAATTCCAAACATAAACTATCTGTAGCCCTTCCTAGAACCTGAGACAATTATATTTAGTAGCTGTGGGCAATCTAAAGCAGCTCCATATCTCACATCTGGTATGAAAACAAAAACATAAAAAAAATGGTTTGGATTTTTTTTTAAGAAACCAAAATTCTCACTATCCTGAGCACCAAAGGCTACAGGATGCTAGGCATGGAGGGATTATGCATGTCCTAGGGTAGGTTTATAGGGAAGGACATGGTAAATCCAAGCCTGATAGAGTTCAGTCTGAAGGAGGTGGGTCAGGTCCTCTAGCACATTGGAGATCAAACATCACCATGCATATTATATCCTTGGGTGAAACACTGCCAATGACCTGTATTAATGAAGGAGTCTACATAGGTTCAAGAGCAACATTCAAGAGCTTTATGTCAATCAAGCCATGCTCCAAAGACTCTGACATCTGCAGATCATGTTATCAACCACTGCACTGTATCAGGCGTCAGTGATTATGGTCTCCAGACTTTCTTCATCATGTCTATAGACTCCTCCTGACTTGATTATTAAGTAGGAGTTTTTTTATTTGTCCCTCCTAGAGAGTCTGACCAAGGAGTTCTCCTCAGTGGACAGAGAACTTTCTATTCTCTCAAATCCTGCCTCAAACTCACCTGTAAAGGTCAACAAAGCACTCATTGTGTTTAGATATGGCTTCTTTAGCTGGATTGAAGGAAGTTGAAGCAGCATCACCCAAAGTCACCTGAATTTAATGCCCTTGCCTCAGCTAGAATTAAGGACAGAGAATAATAGAATTCATGAGGATATTGCAGTCAGATATGCAGATGCAGCTTTTGAAGCTCAGGGCTGTGCCTCATAGGAGGAAGCAAATGATGGCAGAGAACTGGCAAGTGCACATGCCAGATGTTAGCAGCCAGGGAGTGGCCAGGCAGGTTCTGAGTGCCCAGGAGACATTAATAAGTAGGTGGGGGTATAGCTCAGGGGTAGAGCATTTGACTGCAGATCAAGAGGTCCCTGGTTCAAATCCAGGTGCCCCCTACCACAAGTTTGTTTTTACTCATGGAGATAGCACACACACTCAGTCCTGTTTCTTCCATTTATTCCGGTCATGACCTCACCAGAGCTGGGAGCTACAGACCAGCCTGTCATGGGGATAGAGGGCTGTCTCCCATCTCTTCCTACATGCTGACTGCCCTCCCATTCTTATTA